>NMRB01001284.1:13317-27197 GCA_002633025.1 Notospermus geniculatus
CGTACCTCCCATTCACACAAATTATAAAGGGCGAACAATGCCAAAAGAGGAATGAATTTCTATTGAAAACAGGTTTAAAGTCAAAATCATCGTTTATTCTCCATGAATCAAGAAAATGATTCTGTAACTTATTAGCGTCACTTCTTACCTAATCAAGGTTCAATCTGCGGGGAGAATACTTGTTTGTGTACTTCTAGCTTAGTGCTCGCAGTTTTTGACCGCAAACCGCAAACTAACCACAACGTTTGCCATATATGGCCATCAATGCTTACGAGATAGACATGTACACGAAGCACTAGCTTCAAACAGTCGTGAGTTGGCACACGTGTGTAGGCCTACCAACCATCACTGACAATCTACCGTACTGGGCCTGGCACATCACAGGCCTGACTTGAATATTCACTGCCACAACAAAATAGTTCCTTCCGCACTCTTATTAAGTGGGTGATTCGGTCTTCGTAAGTATTCGGGATAAATCGGAATCTTGACGATTTGGTAAAAGTCGGCGGGTCGGCAAGGTGATTCAAAGCCACATAGGCACATCGGCACAACTATGCTTCGCATCAAAAATAGATAAGAGAGTAAGAGATAAATAGATAAGTAGACAAATAGATATTTTATGTCTATTATTATCGCATTTTTGTACATAATGCCGATGTCACTGTTGTGTTGTATAACTAACGGATCCTCGGAAGGTGCCCCGAGCCTTATTTTCTCAATTCAGTTTGAAGTTCAGATTTTTTATTCGAGTCACTTTTCATATTAACCCTTAATAAAAACCATATGAATTCACCTGATTTTTAACGGTTGGGAATTGAGTAGGGCCTACCATTTTATGTTAGGTAGGCGTACTCAATGCCTTCATCTAGCATGCAATGCAATTCTGGTTCAGTTGGTCTCTTAAAGTAATTTGTTGGCCCTGACAAGGGCCGTTGGCATGGTTGGCGTAGATGTTGGAGAAACCGACAGGGATCAAATTCACTCATAGTTTGGTGCGTCCCACTCGTCTGGCCGATACACCTTCTTCATCTCGGACAGGAAGCTCATGAACGGATCCAAGCCCTGCGTTGTCACCATCCGCCTCCACATGTGTGTGGCAAGGTAGCTTGCGATGAACTTCTTCTTGCAACCATACTTTGGCAAGCTTCTCTTTGCGTGCAGCCAGGCTCCCTCAATTGTGTTGGTATGTGCGAGTGTCTCTGGATCCTTGAAGTTGAGACTGTGATTTACTGTCAGATGTTGGAAGTCGTTGTCAGACAGGCACGTGTACGCCTTCCAGCAGTCACTGATAATCGTGGTGCCCGGAAGAATCCACTCTTTAATCAGCGGGATCAGGGTGTCGGAATCCCGTTTTTCTACCGGAACCATAAACAGTTTACCGCTCTCTCTCTCCACCCCTCCGAACACCCACTGTCCTTCGACCATGTGTCCGCGGTGGTACTTCCTTTTCCCAAATTTTGATGCATCTATTTCTACAGTCTTTCCTACTCCACCGATCCTTTCTTTTCTATTGATGCACACCGTCATCAATATCTCACGACAGAAGTTGTACCAGTCGACGGTCGTCCTGTCTGAAAGTCCCTTCTCGTGCCGAACGGATGTCTCGGGCCAACTGTGTGGCCTGATAGCCTAGTGGTTATCACGTCCGCTTAGCAAGCGGCTGGTCCCGGGTTCGAATCCAGCTCGGGCCATATGGGATTTAATTCCCGGCTCTTCACGTCCGTCGCATGGGACAGTAAGCCGTGGTGCCTTGTACCTTGTGTCTTTGCAAGGGCAAGTAAGATACCCCATGCAAGTGAGGAACATGAGTAGCTTGTGATGGCATCCTCCGTACTTAGCAGGGTCAGTAATGCTATAGCGTCGGCCCTGACGGAATGAAATGAAATACAAACTGTGTGTGAAGGCAAACGTCACGTGTAAAACTCCAGCTATCGTCAGATTCGACTTCTCGAACCAGCTACCCTTCCGGATGCTGACAAATCGTGAGTGTCGTTCACCCCTAACTTGCCTCCTGCAACTCCAAACGACGCCGTTGCTTGATGCATGGCTGCCTGCTTCCTTCTTCAGGGTCATCAGGAAACTGCATTCTGGACATCTCGGTGCAGTGCACAGGAGTTCGTTGATGAGCACCAATTCCATGTTCTGCGCTTGCTGCACAAAACTTCATCTAACAGCGCGGCATGAGTCATTCCCACCCGATCACTTCTTGAAATCTTGTAACTAGACTTCCAGGGTTGTTCATCATCAATCAAGATATCTCCAACACTTTGGGAAACGTGCTCGTTGAATTTTCTCTTAGCCATGACGTTGATGCTCATGATTCCTCAAACCGATATGCAGTAAAATGGCATTTTTCAAAGGTTTCAAACAACTATTCCAATTTTCTTGCATGTCCACATGGCAGTGTTGTTACAGAAATACAGTGTATAATGAGGGTTTCAACACCTTCCCAGTCGATAACATGTCCTTTGTTTTCTGTCACATGTCCATGGGTTGCTGACTTGGAATCCTTTTGGTGTTTGGAAACAAGCAGACCACTATCAAAACGACTGGTGGAACACCAAAAGGATTCCAAGTGAGCAGAAAGGGGAAGGTGTTGAAATCCTCAATAGGAGCTTAGGCGACAGAGATTACAAACGCAAACTTATCGAAGCAATTCGAATCAAAAGGCATAGCCCAGGAAATAACAGAGACAATGGTCTATTCATTCCCAGTGCATATGACTGTTTGATCAAGTGATATTGCAATCCAAACTAGAGCACAGATAAACAATGCATGTAAGTTGTTATATGTCTTCAGTCTTTAGTGAAGAAAGGAAACCGCCTAGCGATGCTAAAACACAATATAACTCTGCATACAACACTCGGAGCAATTGTTTTACTGCAAACTTGGAGGAATTATTCCTCCAAGCTGCAAAATAGCATCATTAGGCTCTTATTCAACTTATTTCTGTAAAAAACCCGTTCAGCTTACGTTCCGATTACCTAAAGTTCCAGGCTCCAAGCTCCCACCCACCGTCCCCTTATAAGTCGGCTCAAGACACGGACTGCAGAACAACTTTCACCATGAACAAGAAAACTTCGTTGAGACAAGCATGCTGATGCAGACAGGATCTTTCGGCAGTGTTTGGCTGCATCTCCACCGTGGAAAGAGGTATTGCCTGAAATTATCTACGATTGGTTAAAGTTATTCGAGGAGGCCAATAACTGTTCTATTGACCTTATAATGCCTGCGCTGTTGACACTAACACTGACCACGAAGGTTCAGGCTGCTGAAAGAGGAATTTCTACTTCCCCGATTAACCTCTTCTTCATGTCAGTCAGTCTTCCAGGAGGGGGTAAGTCAAATGCTTACAAGAAGGTAGTGCAAGAGGTCATACAATATTATTCAGAGGCGCACGAGGGAAAGTCGCTCCATTCTTGAATCGTATACGACCGCCGGGATGCAGCAGCATCAAGCATCTAACGATGGCTATGCTTTGTTGACTAGCGACGAAGGTCACAGGATTTTGTCGGCAATACAGTGTACAAACGAAGCAGTCGAAAGGTGAAAACGAGAGGGCCTTACTTTGCAAGATGTGGGGAGGTGGGACCATAGCCTACTCTCATCTGGATCGAGGGGATTCAAGAAAACTTCGTTTTCGATATTGTGTTATATACAGCCACATCCGCTGTTAAGTGAACTTTCAGCCATGTCCGGCGATGACGGTTTCCTCGACAGGTTCCTGTTGATTGCCAGCAAGCCAATGCTGTAAAAATTCGAAGTGTTGAAGAGGAAAAGGACGGAACTGACGGCATCACGGATGAGTAACTTAAGAGAACTCTTTCGAATTGTTGACGATTTGCACCGTGATAAAAATCTGACGTACACTCTCTCTGATGAAGCTCTGGCGTTATTCAAAGAATACGGCGAGTTCATGACGGATAGGTGGAAAGCATCCTGAGAATCCCAGGGCGTCGCGCTCGCTCACTCGCACTATGCCCTGAGGACATCCACCCGATTTCGTGGGGTACTGGCGAAAGAAATCATTTCGCCCAATCAGCATCGCGTTCATGCAATGACGTCATTCATTAGAGATGGGCCTCCACTTCGTGTTGTGAAGATGGGACAAATCGCACTTCGATTCCCCGACAAACTCGCTGAATTGTTGACTATTCCTGAATTAACTTCGCGTCAAAGTGGTTCTCACGGATTATGTACATAATGACTACCTATCAATAGGTTCAAAACACGAAGGTATGATCCTGTTCATGTGTTTGGGGCAGCTGTCATCCGACAGCGTGCATAAATTATGGAATGATATACAGTTCTATTTGCCTGGTGCCCGTTAACTCGTAACACCAGATGTGTGTGCAGACGTTGCAGCACTAGTCACGGTTACATCAAGTGGCGTTCCCCCACTGCAGTGCATGGATTATTCGCGAATTACCAATTGGCGAGTGCACACGAGGGAACAGCCGTCTTCCCCACCGAAACGGGATGGATTTCCTCCGGGCATTAGGGAGGGTACGACCGTAAATGACCTGAGATCTCAGGATGGGTGGAAAGCATCTGGTTAGTATACAAACCTTACTGTGGTGGAAATTCTCCTTCCATCTCATTAATTAAGGCACAAAATAATTTCTAGTCTCTTGTCCTAATCAGCACGCCAGGCAATGAGGAACCCGCACACTAACGTCACGACGTGGCGCTGCGAGCGTTTGTACCGAAGTCTCTGTTTTTCTAACGTCATTTCCATTTATTTCTGGCGTGAAAATAAACCATTTCTGTTGGTCGCCCGACAGTAAAACTTACATCATCGTGTAGCAGATGAAATTTTCTTTTAATCTCATTCGTTTTTTTCTTAAAATGACGAGATACACTGGCGATAACAGCAACGTCTTTTTTGTCATTTTTCCTGTAGAAAAATGTACAGGCAATTTCTTCATGACGCAACGTCAGCACCTAACATGACGTCAGTGACACCTAAAATGACGTCAATGACGTCGTTTCGGTACAAGCGCTCGCAGCGCCGACCTGTCTGTGAGCGGGTTCCCCATTTCTTAGGTATAGGCCTAATTAGTGAATACTAGTACTAGTAGGTAATGCTAATTATCTTTTGTCATCTGCCCCTTTTTTCAGACACTACAGATAATGACCATCAGGATGATCAAGACATCCATCTTGTGTCCAGCAAAGACGCCGTCCATATTCTTCGGCTTGCATGTAACTTTCATGTGGTTACGCTGAATCGGTTAATGTCGTCCTTGGTACACCTCATTATTACCCTGGGTATTCTGGGTAATCCTTTTTGTTACCCAGGACGATCCTGGGTATAAATAAGGTACCTTAACATTACCCAGTTTGAAATCCGTGCCATTTTTTCAACTGCACACGTACCACAACCTCGGGCGCAGGTGAAAAATGACGCGGATTTTAAAACTGGGTAATGTTAAGGTACCTTATTTGTACCCATGACGATCCTGGGTAACAAAAAGGATTACCCAGGATTACCCTGGGTAATAATGAGGTGTACCCAGGACGACATTAACCGATTCAGCTGTGGTTACCTCTGCCATGGATTCAGTGCTGAGAGGTGTCCCAAGTCGTGTTCCAATGGAGATTCCTGAAACAGCAGTTAAGGGAGCCAAGACGCTTTACTGTACGCTACAACAGCACAAGTCACTTTTCCTGCAGGTAATTTTTACATTGCTCTCTGCTTTCCCTGACGTTGTTTAAATTGCTAAATTTTATTCATTCGTCATCTGAACTATTCTTGCAACGATCTTTTTGTGTACAACTTTTTCCTCTTAAATTTCCCGCAGGCAGCAAAACATGCATACGAATCCTGCAGTACCCACACCCCAGTGAGAGCCATCACTTCAGTGAAGCAGAGATTGTGCCGTGCTGTGTGTATCCTTCCAGGACCAGTCCTTACACCACGCTCTATCCAGAAACTAATTTACAACGTGACAATCGAGGTCATCAAATGTAAGTTCGGAATTTTGAATACGCACCAGGTACTGATGAGTCAAAGAAGCTGTTGCAACTATTTTAGCAGCCTTTTATGAATATGGCCCCAGGAGTTCGACATCGTCACTCATACTTCTGCGGTCACTTGATCGACTCAAAGACCGACATCTGCCCACTGAAGGGTTGTTGATCAAGATCTGTTTCGAAATTTTGATGTAATTAACAAATTTTGATGTTATTGATAATATCATTTATAATCGTTTCGTGTGATGTTAAAGGTATTAGCATAAAATCAATACCGGTATCGAAAAGAATCATTGAGAATGATCAGAAAAAATTCATCTCATCCAAGCTGTGACCATTGTTCAGTTCTGTTTTCAGTAAAGTAAAGCATAAATACGATCTGCATCACATGAAAAGAACAATTGTTGAATGCACGAAAGGCAGATGTGGTCAGAGGACTCGGCAGAATCGGATGTGTGGAACTTGTCCATGAAAGTAGGCTAAACAATGAGTCTTTTTACCCAATACACGCAGTCCTTATTGATGAACATTCTCGTGAGGTGGGTGTGTGAATGTGGTTTTCTGAAAATACACATTGAATCTAATACTAAGTTGGAGTACAGAAGCATGCTTATTAGATGATAAACCCACTACAAGTATGACAACACAACACTTTCTCGTACAATAATCACAAATTTCCCTAAATATTACTCTTTCATGACATCTCCAGCTCTTACGCGTCTTAGCGAGGACGCTCTCAGTACCGCCAAATGGAATTTTCTGAAATTTTACCTGCATAAAGAAGGGGATTTTCTCTGTTTATTGTACAAATTTCAATTTTGTACTTTAAAGGGTTAGTGTGCTAGAGCACAAAAAGTAGCAGGTTCCGAAAAACTCCAACTCCCACACCTGCAGGTGCAGTGACAGTCCAATTTTCGGTACCAGATATTATTTTCGCTGTAGCAGACCAGCCGTTCGTAGTATGAACGTGAAATCTGTACCATGGACACAGAAAGTCCTATAGATTATACAGGTGAAATTTCAGAAAATTCCGACAGATGGTATGAAACATATGAAGTGTTTGATTTCAATGTGATCCCCGCATGACATTCATTTCACTCCGGCATCAAATTTTTGAACGTACAATATTTAGTGCTGAAACATTTACAATAGATATATAATATCCATATATTTGCATGTCTAAAATATCAAGGGCCCAGCTTTTATAGTATTGAGATTATTGAAAAATTCTTAAGGGGGGTCATTTTTTTGGGCCACCCGATATAATGCAGTTTACTTTTAATAAACATGTATTTTTTTCTTGTCAAATATAAAAATTTCCTATTTCAAGTGAAAGCCACCTTGTGGACCACTTTACATCATTCCAACCAGGCCCGATGGGGACAGAAGAATCAACATTTTTTATGTACACTTTTGGGGGAGGGGGTCATAAAATGTCTCCTCTCTGTAGACTTGTGAAAATGTTGAAAGTGTTGAACCACCCCTTATGGAATGGCTTGATCCAGTCAGAGTTCTTCTTGAGAGTCTCTGGTCAGGTCATTCCTCTTGAGAACACGTGACGAGAACCTCGTTGTCGAGAATAAGAGGATAAAATTAAAGATCACGTTAAACTTTTGCCGCCTTCCGTCAGACCGACGTTGTGGGACTCTAGTGTCTGGAGAATATAGATGCCCTTTGTTACCTGTGCTTACGTTCAATCACACTGCGAACGTAATAATCTACATTGATGCGCAGTAGGCTACCATTCCCTAGCCAATATTTTGTGGGAAAAGATGACGAGATAGTTTGCCAAATAAGCAGTGGTGTGAAGACGAAAATATCTGTGTCATTATTTATGATGTTTACCAACGGTTTGATTCAGACGTATTTTCAGACGGTGGTGCATCACTGGAGTCTTTTAGCATCAGACATACCACAGCGGAATGTTACGTCATTTCTCGCCTGTGCTGCAGTTTGTTGTCAGCTGAAATGTACAACCGCTGTTGTCCTACCGAAAGATGCCGACTCTGTTTGTCAGATGAGCAGAAGGAGAGGAACGTATATGGAGAAGAAAGAAGCACTTCAATTTCAATCTGCACGGATGTATCAGAAAAAGGCAATGTGTATACTACCAAAGCACACAGAGCTAGAGTGTTAGTTGCATTATGAATTTCTCACAAAACGGCAATAGCAAGAACAATGCGACATGATAGGCCGTGAGACGTGACTGGAAAATATGGCTATTTCTTGATTTTTGCAGCGTAGTTCTAGTACTAAGAATTCTTTCCTGTTTTATATGAAGATGGAGATGGTGAACACATTCAGCTTGTTACTACACAACAAAACCTGCACATTTCCAAGATGGCCGCTCTTTTTCGGGGGCCAAAGGGATTAACAGTAGGGGTCAAAAATGTTATATCTTCAAATCATAGCAACATTGGTATCAAATTAAAGGTCTCAGTGAGTACAACAACATGGCATGGGTTTCATTCTCCCAAATGCACACCCTTCAGGGGGTCAAAAAGACAACAAATCCGACTTTTACCCCTTTTCACAAGTTCCACGGGGGCCGCAGGTGGATGAAAATATTTTTTTAACATTGCTCTCATAGAGCTTCAAAATGATACCCATGATGACACCATTCGGGTGACAGTTTTCGAGATGCCAAAAAGGGCCCCAAAAGAGTCCAAATTCAGGATCTTGAAAACTGTTACCCAAAGGGTGTCGTGAGTATCATTTTTGAAGCTTTATGAGAGCTATGTTGGAAAAAAAATCCATCCGCCTGCCGCCCCTGTGGGAAGGGGTAAAAAGTCGGATTTCTGGCCCTTTTTGACACCCTTCAAGGGTTGCAGTGTGCATTTTGGGGAATGAAACCCATGCCATGTTGTTGTGGACACTGAGACCTTTAATTTGATACCCATGATTTGAAGACATCAAATATTTTACCCCTACTGTTAATCCCTTCGGCCCCCTAAAAACGGCGGCAATCTTGGAAATGTGAAGGTTTTGTCTTGTGGTAACAAGCTGAATGTGTTCAGCATGTCCACCTTCGTATAAAACAGGAGGAAATGTTTCGTTACCAGAACTACGCTACGAAAGAGAAAAATAAATGGGCATGTCTCACGACCTATCTTCCAATCGAATGTACCAACAATCTGGACCAGAGAGAAAGTCCGTTCCTGACAGGTCTGGCATGAATAAGTGAGTGCGGATGTCAATACTTCTTTTCAGTATCTCACATTCAACACCCACACTAAATTGTCCGCATGTTTTTCAGGAGAAAGAATCAATTAATTATAGCATTAGAAAAACAGGAAAATTTTTACCACCTGTTGTTGTTTCTAAAAGGGTGACTTGGTTCTTTGAACCGAGACATGGTTGGCTAGTTGTACTTGCTGCATTCGTCAGTCAACAAACCAAATCTCTTTGTTTGCTGTCCCGAATTTTTTCGCTACGTCGCAGAAAGGCCGATTATAGAGTTCTGTACGATCGTGCAATTCGTCTCAAACCCCCGTACCCAAAGGATGTGCTTGTTGACCTTTACAAGTCGTCCCTTTTCCTACGGGGCAGTAATGCCAGTCAGATTTTACTCTATAATGTTGTAAATGGCACATTTTCCCAAAAACTGTTGATCCGAGCATCTAATGCCTGCTATGGGAAAAAGGACAACACCTTTTTTGGAATGAAAGAGAAATTATTTCATTGGTGCAAGAAGAAATCAGATGCTTGGGAGGGCACTATCTATGACGTGGTGGGATCAGATAAATCGAACATTCTTGTCCTTGAAAATGGTGTCCGCCTTCATCTGAAAGGCACACCAAGGCTTTTTGGCGGAACGGGAGTGTTTTCGTATGTCTTTAATTCTTGGGATTATCCCGCTATTTTTTATGTCCATTTAGTGGAATACGGGTATAAAGCAGTGAAATACCGTGTCAAACTGAAAAATAAGATGGACAAACGACGCAACTGGTTTGACGTCCTTTCCGATCACTACTACGAGATGGTTTTCATAATAGAGGGACCCTTCCTCTCGGGCTTTGCACTGCAGAAGATTCCTGATCCAAAAGAAGGCTTCTTCAAAAACGGTTCAGGGAAGTTCACATTTCAAGAAACAAAGGCCTATTTTTATCCTCAATCTAAGAATTTGCGTACTGGTTATGAGTACTACTTGCATCACCACGACGGAAATTTAATGATTTTTGTAGGGTCACCAGGAAATAGGCCAGGTCAGAAAGAGATTCTCAGGAAAGTTTATATGTATAAAGCAGATCTAAACCAGTGATGTCGTCTATCCTGGTCAGAAATCTATAATTTATGGAGGGAGTCGTCGGGCAGTCAGAATGGCACACTGAAAACTTCTCTCCTGCCATCTCCGTGGTTCCGGGTTCGAGCTCCAGTCCGACCTATTCTTCATTTAAAGGAGTTAGACGCCGAAGTTGTAAACAAGCTGGTTTGTTTACAAATATGGTCGGCAAACTAGTTTTATTCCTTCGTGCAGGTGGCAGCACCCGTGATCGTTAGACTGGTTCCCGGTCCGATGCAACTCACTCGCGATACTTCACGTCAGTACATATCACCGACAATAGGTGGCAGCACCGCAGGCGTCCGTGGATAGAGAACCAGTGAGTGAGTGTTTACAACTTCGGCGTCGAACTCCTTTAATAGAGATTGCCAGTGAATGTCTTTGACATGGCAGATTTTTAAGGGCGCTCTGGTTTCCTTCTGCTCAACCTTTATTCGTCCGATATCAGAGCTTATAATTTGGCGCTCTGCTCCCGATTCAACAACTACATTGGTTCTGCACCTTTAACTGATAGGCGGATTACATCATTGTGTATTTTACTGATTCAACGTAATCGATCCATTTTCACAACGAGCGTCAATAGGGCCGTTTTGACGACAGGCAAAAATCCACATGCGATCCGATCGAATCCGATTGTGGTTCAAAACTCTTGCGTGTAAAGCCCAAATCACACTGTGGCGACTTAGGCGGGCGAATCCCCGCGAACTAGAATGAAATGGTTCATGGACCATGTGCTCACCCCTTTGGACATAATAGTGGAATCAGAGAGAAGTATGTACATGTACATAGTCCATGGACCATTTCATTCTCGTTCGCGGGGATTCGCCCACCTAAGTCGCCACAGTGTGACCTGGGCTTAAACGCTACCCAATGCGGTCCAATGTGGATTTTGGACCGCATACGACCACATTCAAATCTCGTATAAACGCAAATGAGACCCGATACGAGTCGATCGGATCCAATCGTATCCAATCTGAATGTGATTTTTTTGGCTTGTCGTCTAAACGGCCCTAATGAATGTAATTATACGGTTCTTCCACGAGTTTATGGCGATTGGACGTCTCAACGACAAGACGAACCGAATGAGAAACTATGCCTATATTGCAAATAACTGGCAGCTGCGTCCAAGTGGACTTCAACAATGATGATCACACGAAGTAAAGACGGAGATGACACGATTTGACAAGATGCCCTCATGATGGCCTTACGAAGTGCAAAATGGACACAGAATCCAACACGAAAATGAACCTTCGCAAGGTCGTCGGGCAATTTTTTGGCATGCCAAAAGATTTTGCCACCGCTCACGAAGTTGCTGCCTGAGCCTGAGAAACTCAACCGGCGGTCATGCGATGGCTTAAGATGCCCTCACGAATGTTTCACGACCAGAGCCGAATTTGAACATTTCCTTTATCGTGTGTCCACCTGCTGTCAACTTCGGGCAGTGTGAAACGGGCTTTAAGGGCGAGCCGTTGTTGTGAATTTTTGAAATGTGGTCAGGCGTCGTAAATAAAAGATGTCAAAATACCATAAAAGTACAAGTTGTATGACGGAAATGAAGGCACCTCTGGGGTCTAGTCTATAAGTCAAAAGGAATTGAATGAGACGCATCTTGGAACGAACTAATTAGCTAATAAGTTGAAACAAAAGACTAGTAATCGGTACACTTTCCCAAGAAATGTTACATTTTGAAGATCAAACGACATGTGGATCATAAAGTTCGAGTTTTGTTCTACGTAGTCCACCCATTTTGATAGCAATATTTTCAACAGGTATAGAGTACTCGGCATGCGAATTCCATGATTGCTGCCAGATTGTCCAAAACAGGGCGGCCATATTGGATTTGCATTTTACTTCCTGGTTGTCCTTTTTGTACTGAGCGTGTATGGTTCACATGAAGAGCATATCAGGGCACCCTCGTCACCCCAGGTTCTAGGTGTTTGTGACATTGCTGTCACACCTTCAATGTGTCATTTACACGCTCCTTCTCCAAGAAAATTGTACCTGTTTTTCATGTTTGGTGAATTTCTTTGTTATTGATTATGTAATGAAATTAAGTGGTAATTCTTGGGACTTTGCTCATTTTCTGTTTCTATAAAGCACAGTGATCACATTGGGCCATAAAAACAGTCAACTGGAGGTGTCTTTATTGCTTTTCTCATAGGGGCCTCAATTCAAGCAATATGAAAATGTCAAACGATGGCTTGCCCTTAAGAAAGAATCGATTTCGAAAAGGAAAAAACAATTTCAAATCAGGAAAAAGCATTTTCGAATCAGGAAAAACCACTTTTGAATCAGGAAAAAGGATATTTGAATGAGGAAAAGTCATTTTTGAATCAGGAATTATCAATTTTAAACCAGGAAAAACCAATAAGAAATGTTTTGAATAGGAAAAAACAAAAATTTCAATAAGGAAAAAGGAATGAGGAATAAGTAAGCAAGTTCACATTTGAATAAGGAATAAGTAATGAGGAAAAAGTAACAAAGTTCACATTTTGAATAAGGAATAAGGAAAAAGTAACTAAGTTCACATTTTGAATGAGGAATAAGGAAAAAGTAACTAACTACACGGACATCGCCTAAGGCGCATCCTGAACTATCATTCACTCCAGCTGCCCTCAAATGCTATGCTCCGTTGGCAAAAGCAGCCGGAGGCAGCTGACAGAGCGGGAAATTATACGGCCGGTGCTTCCAGCAGGGTTCCAGCCACATCGCGAATGAGGCGCTCAGATTTTGGAAGGACTGTCGGAAATGATGATTTCGTACTAGAAAATGTATTGATCATTCTCAGTTCCGAATCGCATTCCCGGTTTCCCCTGACAATAACATGGCAATCGAAGTCATCTTCGGAGGTACTCGACAACATTCGGACGCCATCGTAGACTACCTCGACCGTATAAAGGAGCCCCGGCGTAGTAATCATCTTTCAAATCGAAAGATAATTCAGTGATTCGCCGCAAGTGAGTGAATCATCTTCAACACTTGATATAGTGAAAGGAGGATGGTAACACCGATTTCTAAGATCAACTTTTTAAATTTTACATGTATGGTACATGGTCGACTCTAGCTTTCGACACTTACTTGATATAGTGCAGACTGATGCTGATACTTTTTCACGTATTTATGGGTTCTTTCCACATTATATCGGTGGGATAATTTTATTTATTGTAGATCTGAAGTTATTTAGTGGATTTAGGCAAATATTTACTGATGTTAAGTAGCAAATCAAATCAAAACATCAAACCCGGAAGTAAACAAACGAAAGTAGTTCGCGCAGCAATATGGCGCTGTCCGATATACATTCAGAGATACGATGCGCGTGTAAATCGTTCTCTGACATTCAGATTGAATAACATGGCCGCCAGTCTCCATGGAGTGCTTCGTGGGCGGTGCAAAGATTGACGATCGTTTGACTCATGGAACTTGCTGAACGTTTGATAAGACACATGTAAGTCAACTTACAACGATTCACTACCAAACTCAGGTGAGATGGAGTTCAGTTGACGATGTGTGGTGAACGACAGATGCGCAGAAAAACGCGCAGTTTACCCTGCTCTGAAGGAAGCGTGGTAGGCGGCGGGACTTGGCGCGCTGTGTTCGTCGTCTTGGGGTTTCGTTGGGGGGT
>NMRB01001284.1:27207-55527 GCA_002633025.1 Notospermus geniculatus
GGGGTCCGATGTGTATGGAAATGTGGTGATCGATTTGTTGCGCAATATTTCTGCTGCAGACAAAGAAAACAAACGGCAGGCTTAAAAATAAAGATGAAATAAGCCACTTTTTTCAAACGTATTATTGGAAAACATATCATAGCCTATTTTGGAGACGCCAGTCGGCGTAGGCTATTCCTTGCAAATCGTAATGCGTAAAAACACAGCTTTGCGCGTAAACATACGCTGGGCAGGCAGGTAGAATGAATTTGTTAGTTACGCCTACATAGCGAAATAAATTTTCATAAATTCAATACATACCGGTAATTCTTTTATGTTGTCTTTCTACTTCCCTAACCTTGAATCATGGAAGAATTCGCATCCTGCAAGAAGCTAGGTGCTACCCACATCCTCCAGCTAGAGGAGATCGATGTGATCGCACCTGCCAGCTTGAGGGAGTGGCGATACTCTTTCTGCAAGCTGGAGGGGGAGAGGGTGTTCTTTCTGCTAGCTGAAGTGGGTGGGGGATCATAAATTCGCTGATCCCACCGGAGGGTGTTGTCGCCAAATTTGAATTTCCCGCCAATTCCGTGGGTTTTGTTTTTGGCCCTATTAAAAAATAGCTGTGGTACCTTATGGTATCCTGTGGTATCCTATGGTACTTCATGGTATTTATGGTATTGTATGGTATACCATGGTGTATTGCTATTGTACCTATAGTATCTTACGGTACTATGGTATTAACCTATGGTACTTATGGTTCCCATTTGAATTTTATGGTACTATGGTATTAATTTATAGTACTTATGGTTCCCATTTATGGTACATTTGTACTATGGTTTCCTATGGTTCTATGGTATTCCTATGGTACAAGGGATGAAAATGGAAAAACACTTTCCCCATTGAAAAAAAATGTGGACTTAAATGTTCTGATTTATAAATGCATAAGATTCTTTTTCACTACAGGGGGTATCAGAAAAAAACTAGACTCGAAAAAATCATCATAAAATAAACCGAGATGAGTTCTGAAAAACTGGCTATATTCCTTTGTAGAGGATATGATTCTGCATCGAATGATACCAGTATCGTTGTTTACACTTCACGTTTCAATGAGCAGCGACAGTTTGAATTTTGAAAAATTGAAGTCCTTTGCGCACGGAAATGTGAGGGTTAAAATTGGATCCGTCAAAGTGAATGAAAAGTTTAGACTGAGTTTTACTAACGTGCCGAAGCGTTTTTGAAATAATTAATCCAATAGGCGCCTTTTCTACTGCTGCACCAAGGCTACTTGCGACTTAGACGATGAACCTGCGCCTGGCTCAGTTTTCTTTGCCTTTGGGCAATCCGCTGCTTTATGCCCCACCTGCTGACACTTCCAACAGGTAAATGTTGTTTTAAGTTTCGGCTTTGTTTTCACATTGTCTATACTGTCCTTATCCTCATAAACTTCCTCAACAATCTCATCAGCAAGATTACAAAGAGCTTTAAACGAAAGCTTCCTAGCAGAGGGCATTAACCGAAGTTTCAGTACATCGTCCTTCACCCTACTCAGAAACTGATCCGCGAGAATCTTATCCAAATGTTTCCGAAATTCGTCATTGGCCAACATTTCCACTGACGGCATGAGCCACCGCCGTACGTACAAATCCAACCGATATCCAAAATCCGTAAATCACTCATCAGAGGTTTTCAACTGACTCCGAATTCGAAATCTCGAACGATATTCCTCGGGGGTTAAGCGATAACGTTCCAAAATTGCCGATTTCACCGCACTGTATACGATTTACGATCATCCACACTCAGAGCGTTGTAAACAAGCTGGGCTTTGCCGGACAGGTATTTGTCTAGAACGATCGTATACTTTTCCTCAGCAATACTATTGCCAGCAGCCAGACGTTCGAAAGATTCCAGATAACAGAGTATGTCATCATCCTTACTCAACTTCGTAAATCCCTTGATCCTCGGAATTGCCATTGTCGTAGCGCGGGGAGCACTACTCGCCAATGCCGTTTTAAAAGTCCTCAGTGCTAGCGACATGATCCATGTGCATCTTCTCGATCAATCGGACAACATCAAGAGTCGTGGAGGGGCCCACCATGTTGCCTTCCGAATCCAGAATGCGAGGAAGTGCAACAAGAGCATCAATACATGTACGCGTTTCCTTGGTCTTTGCAACAGACATGTCAATCTTCTTTGAATTAAAGTGCCTTCCAGAATGTCCAGTCATTTTTGCACTCATTTTACCTTGCAATGGAACCTAACCACAAACCACAAATTGGCCAATTACGTGTGCATGTAAATTCACGATTGACTGACTTCTAATAGGACCTATACTCTCAGGTCTATACTCTGATTCAAGATAATCATGCAATCATGCACACGTAACTGGCCCATTTGTGGTTTGTGGTTAGGTTCCATTGCAAGGTAAAATGAGTGCAAAAATGACTGGACATTCTGAAAAGCACTTTACACAGTTCACCAATATATTCGGCCGTGAACCTATGAAGGTACTCCTTCCGTTCTTCCAAGCCTACTACACCAGCCATGTTTACAGCAACACTCAGTATGAGCACAAGAAGAATGTTCACCCAATGCATCATGACACTACACAGTCAATGTACGTAAAGTCCCGCACTGTGCACACGCTTTGCACACAAGCTGCCATGATGCAACAACACGCACATATGGACGCCACCATCTTTGATGAAGCCACAACTTCATACAAATGTCAAAGTCACTTTTCAACTTCGTCTTAGCACAAAGACTGTCCATGAAACGAGCCCAAAAGGGCCCCACCTTGCGCGCCAATGTAGCGGCTTGCTACATAATCAACAACGTGTTCTTTCCATTTCATGACATTTAATAAAATCAACATTCAAAACGATCAATACAAACTCGCATGTGGTATAAAACATAATCACAGAGGTGGGCGGAAACACGTGACCGAGTCCCGCGCATGAGCAAAATAAGATAAACTATTAGGTCAAATTATCAACAATAGATGGCAGTAGCTTACTGCACTATACTCTCACGGGGTGATCATTATATTGATGTGTATGAGATCACGGAAGACCGTGCGTGTGAGCGAGGTGAACGTTGTTGTTTGGGAAAATCTACTTTCAAAGATAACAAATTCTCTCAGTGGAAATACAAACATGTTGACTCTCGACGTCAAGGTCTTGTCTCTGTCGGCGGTGGTCACGTCGTGGTGGCAGGGGAGGACAATAGGGAGGTTCGCAAGCGCCCGCGATTAGGCCCTACGACGACGTTTATCTATTGCGTGGGTATACCCAAACAATAGATAAACGTCATCGTATGGCCTAACCGGGCGCTTGCGAAACCTCCCTAATAATGGCTGGAGGAGGATACTGAGAGTGTTCAAGGAAGAAGGTAGGCCTGTTTAAGGTGGCGATGGTGACTAGCCCGGCGTATTTTCCCGCTGAATATGGGAATGATTTGAATGAATTTATTCATGGCGTCAACCGCCGTCGGTCACAATCATAGCCTGTTTCAATATTTGGCAAGTATAGTTCTTAGGCATGTTAGGCCCGGGATGGTATTGCGCAATACCTCTTTTCGGACATGCCTGATTAACACGTTGTCCCGTGAATGAACAGTGCTCAAGTAGGTCTAGGCTAGACCTTCCACACGCCAATCCATTCGAAGCCAGAACCTTTCGACGCCTTTGCATTGGGCCACGCCGCTCCCTGACAATAGCTCTGTCGATGATTTTTGAACAGAGGGATCAAGGAACATCAAGCGATGCCAGCTACCATCAACGATGGAATGATATGGAATAATACACTCAACAATTGAAGTTGGAAACAAATCTCAAACATGTTCTTTTTTACAGGAACAAGTAATGGTGGCCTACTTGAGGGATGAAGGGACATCCAGCAACAATGGAATAGTGATGGACTGATACAACAATTGAAGTTGGAAACAAACCTAGTAATTTTTGTCTTACAAACATTGTTTTCTTTTGCAGCGACCACGTGACATCGAGCGATGCCGAAAAGTATTCAAAAAGGAATATGGAACAGACATATAGAGGGTTGTGAACCTCGGTGACAGGTTCGCTGTGGCATATGATGGACCATCCTATGACAAGATAGAAGGTGTTGACATCTACTACACATCAGGGGTCAGGCAACGAACGCTTAAAGACAATATCGAGGGTCTGAGGACTCTGGCTGTGACCCCTCTGATCAGGAACATTGGTGGCGGTTTGTGGTGAAGGTTTTGTGGTCCATAAACCATCTGCCAGTTGGCCCCAGTGAGAGGTGAATATATACGATCCACTCTACAGTTCGAACTGGATGGGGAAGTTCGGGGATTTGACGCCTGTGGCGGACAATAGATAGATAGATAGATAATTTGAAGCTTCGTAACTCTTTTGGATCTTAAGCTTATACTACGGTGTGGAGTCTCCACCTGTGTGGGGTCTTTTACTTGCCCTGGCATAGACACTCAGGTACAAGGGACCACGGCTTTGAGTCTCATCCGACAGACTCTAATTGGTTCACAGCTTTTTCACATACATGTCCTGGCCGGGGATCGAACCCACGCACTGAGCCTGTTAGGATTGAAAGTCAAGCGTGTTAGACCGCTCGACTACCAGGCCAAGATAGTTCGTCATCATACACGGTGATTATGGTCGTGATAATAAAGTGACCGTTGTTGGTGAGGACGGATCTGTTGTCCTCACGGAAGTTAAATGTCCTTCCAACTACATCTCCTGTGAACGGAGATATGTATATACTTTATCATCGCCTCTCTTGGCCTCCAGACACTGTATGAAAAATGTCGAAATGAGTCACTACAATATTCCGTTCAACAATAAAAAAAATCATAAAACGGGCTAGAACGTGTAACCCTTGGCCAAATAATGCATCGATGTTCTAGAGCACCCTTCCCGTCCATGAAGTTCGTAAAAGACTGTAAAAGGTTGCCACTACGTCCGCTCCGTTCGACAGAGTTTGAGCCCGCTCGGCAAAATTTTCAAGAACGTACTGAGAACTAGCTCAGTGTGATTGGGGCATTAGAGGCGAGGATAAAGTATGGAGAGTAGAAAACAGAGAGCAGCCTAGGCCTACAATATTAATAGAACATTGGGACCATGAGGCCGCTGTTTGTTACATACATGAGACAGGAGCTCACTTCACTCGCATTTGTGATTTGGTATGAATTATTCATAACCTGAAGAATAACAGTTATTGCATTCACATTATTTTCTGATTTTGATTTTGAATGGAAAACGAGTGAAAAATGAAAAACGGTTGATTCATTATATAACAGCAACATAGGCCTACTGTCTGACCCGTGACAGCAATCGGAATAGCACAGAAGACGACTCAAGGTGACACCAACGGCGATCTTTCCCGACCGCCGTCGTCAAGGCTACCGATCTCGATCGGAAATCTAAAAATAGAAACTCCCCGCATGCGCAGTAGGCTGGGTCCGAAAATAAATGACATTGTCGTCTTTGAGTGACAGCGTAGCCATGCTTCTCTTCGGCCCTCTTCTGCCGGTATTCTGAAGAACCGCACGTTATTTGATTGTCCAAAATGTGCCCCGCAGTTCTTAACAATGCATATTTTCACCATTTTATATTTTAGTGATCGTAATACGTGTACAAAATCGAGTTTTTAGCCGTGTTTTGGTTTGTTTACATGTCCATGCTTTCGGACCCAGCCCGAGCGCATGCGCGAAACTTCGTTCTCTTGACGACGCACAACAATGCCCGAACGGAGATCGGGAATCATTGTTGCGTTGACAACGGTGGTCGGAAAAGATCGGAAACGGCGTGCAATCGACCTATTCTATTGGTTTTTTGAAGGTTCAACAAAATGATACAGTGAGTAAGTGTCCGGGGCTGAGGCATCAAGCATTATTAGCCCCAGACGTGCAAGAATATACATGAAATAAATTACACACTAAATCAAGATGAAACCGAATCTAAAAACCAAGTATACAACACAGAACATGAGTGAAAATTGATCTGAGAAAGAGCAAACAAAACATAAATCAGGCGACAAAAAGGACTAAGAAACTAAATGCATATGATACATAGGATACATAGAATTAATAGAATTGGATCGGCTTCAGATGCCATCACACATTCAAAGAGATATGAGTTAGAAATTTGGCAGTTTCCTCTAAGATCTTGGTGTCAGAAATGGTATCAAAGGTACTCCTGCCAAATAGTAGCGTCTGAACCCGATCCAACAATGGCAAGGAATAGGAGCTGTCAGCGAGTTGACCACTAGGTGTCACTACAGCCACCCACCCCCACCCCCGCTGGGGAGATCCCCACTCCACCCTCTCCAACCCCGGCCGGCTGGCCTGATAATGGGGCTATCCAGGGAAAACTACACCACCAGGTGGCTTTTCTGCACTATAAGTCCTAGAGTCACTGTTTGCAACATGGCAGAGTATGGAAGGTGGACTGTTCAGAAACTTAAAAATAGAGTTATCAACAGAGGAGCGTCACTTACAGGCAGAAAAAGTGATCTAATCATTTTCAACCTCAGGTGCCTCCATCATTGACGTAATCATCGTATCAGACTTGATATTTTGTCCACCACACTCTTATCTGATGGCACAAATCGGGTCCTATAACCAGTTAACACCTGGAGCAATAGAAACAAGTTCTACCCTTAGGTTTTTATACCCTAGAAATCAAATGAGCTGATTGTTTTTGACCTGAGATGTTTGGGTCATGGTGATATCGACGTTCAATATCACGAAATTTGATATTTTGAGATAACTTGCCAATTGTCAACTGATCAACATGAAACAAGTCTTAATTCATGCCTGCTTATCCAAGGACAGGATGTGGTAAAATTCTCAGCCTCATGTGTCCGGGTGATTGAGATATCATGAGATTTTGATATTTTGAAACTTGATAATTTGCAATATCTCTGCCCGTGGTTGAGGTAGAGACATGATATCACCCATACTCAGGTTATTGAGCATGCCCATTTTGATTACTAGCATTATACCCATGGCGAGCACATACGCACAGGATGCATGTGGTCAGAGGATGGCATAGGCCCTAAAGCCAAAGCCAGGTAAAAATATAATGGTACCATAGGCAGTAAGGGTGGCAAAAACCATGCTGAAGTCATGTAGAAAATCCCTGAATATTGTGGGTTTTAGTAGTCTTTCAGCGCAAAACCTTCGAAATCAAGCTATGAATCGCATGGCAGAAATCACCCCTGGATGGGTAGAGGTGGTACCGATTCTAGGATATTTGCCCCCTGGACATTCCTCCCCCTCCCGATATTTGCCTTTGGAATTTTGCCCGTCGGATATTTACCCTCGTAGGACATATTTGGCCCTAAGCACATGTGCCCCCAAACATCTACCCCGGGGGGGGGGGGGGNGATGGCCGAAGACAGGTGTAGGATGTTCTGCGGCTCACAGGGAATTGGTGACGACGGTTAGCCAGCGCAAAACAAAAAAAGGTGATAGCAAATGCGCCGCTCGATGAGTGCAGAAAAGCCATTGATTCTGCAAAGGTCGCATCACTTTCTGGCCAAAAAGTACGGCGAGGACACTCTCCAAATAATAACTAAACATTCCCAAACGTTGTAGTCTCTGGTCAATGCGTAGTTGATGAGATCCTGCGTGACAAAGACCCATGTTTGTTTGTTGACCTTACACATGCACACATTGCTACACTGTACACCTGTGTATGATGCGATCAACTCCAGTTGGTACGGACGTATTGTAAAATGGAGTCCTTCCATTATAATAAGATAAGAACTGCTCACTTTAAACTCTTTGTCAACTGAATAAACTCTTCGTGATGCACAATCGTCTTTTAATTTTTTTTTGAAATCCAAGAACTAGAGCGAGGAGAGAATCAGACGAGTGAAGATGATATAAGGTATGACGCTTGTTTACCAATCATAACATGAGCATACTTGATTTGAAATTTGTTTATTACTCAATAATGTCAGACAGATTAGCGGGCCAAAGCATCAGCATTACTGGCCCCGCTATACATAGTAAAGAGACCATGTTTGTTTGTTGACCTTACACATGCACACATTGCTACACTGTACACGTGTGTATGATGCGATCAACTCCAGTTGGTACGGACGTATTGCAAAATGGAGTCCTTCCATTATAATAAGATGTAATGACCTTGATGATCAGGTCAAGGTCAAACTTGATAATTTGGAATGTCTCTTTCTTTGGTAGCAGTAGAGGTTTGATAACACCCATATTTAGGTTATTTAGGATACCAATCGGATTATGTAATAACCCTGATGATCATAGGTCAAGGTCAAGGTCAGAGGTCAAGGTCAAACTTCTCAAAGAACTGATAAACAATGAAACTCAATGAACAGAAAGTGGATAGTAAAACTTATAGTACAGCTGAGACCCCTATTATCGAGAGGGTGAAGTATATTCTGGACAGCCCCATTACTTCAAGTAAAGTCGCTGTGCTACCAGGCACGACGCCAGCACAGCAGATACGCCATAACTCTGCCACCAAATCTGAAGTGTGACCTGGAAAAGTCTAACTTCAGACCTGCATGTGATACACAGGGTCAGATCCAGAAAGGCGTGGGGCGCCCGGTGTTTTTGGCAGAGCATGATTTTTTTTAGCAAGAACAAAATAATCAGCTAAAAATTACGAGTATTTTGCTCTCTGATGCCAGGAAAATGCATCTAAAAGCACTTAAATTATTTTTTTCTGGGGAGAGGGCCCCCAGACCCCCTGTTGCCTTTGCGGCTAGGCGCTTGCCGCATCCCTCGAGCTACGCCCCCCTTTCTATCAGTCCTGGATCCGACCCCGATACAGCACACGGCAACACAGGTAGACACCTATGAACTGAGAAAACAAACTGAAATTCCACCAGCATTGAGCATTGTAATGCGGATGTCAGGCCGACCTTACGATGGCAGAGAACAGGCGCAGGCTGACTTTTCTGGATCACTGGGCGTCTGAGGCACGACATCGTGGAACAAATCAGTCGCCGATCTGGTGTGACATGATTGCAGCTGCGGCTCATTTGCGACGATTCGGATCAGTCGCCGACCAAGAAGATCACGGATCGCAAGAGTTGAACATGTTGAACTTCTGCGCCACGACGAATCGTGATCCCGACGGGCGTAATCCAGTCGCCGTCGACCTGACTTGAGTTGCGACGTCGTGCGATTATCCAAAAGTTGGCCTATTTTAGTTAACCAATCTGTGACGAGCGTTTTCATACCCTGCATGGGCGCTGCCATCTTGAAAAATTCGCATGATCACAAGTCACATAATTGCGAGAACTTTGCTATACTGTAGTCGCAGATGACCTTAACACGGTTACGATTCTCTGCACGCGGATGCTCCCTGTTCCACGACGATCGCACAAATTTTTCGTTTTTGTGACCTAACCGTGATTGCAACACCTGATGCCGACTTCCTGATGCCGACCCCTACTTCCGTCGTAGCGCAGGCAATCGCAGTGCGACCTGACATCCGCATAAAGCACTGCGATATTTCAGATGGCACTCGTGTTTGTTAAAGCATGGCGCACACGAGCGATTTTTTGAGCGATTTTCTAGGCGACTACAGGAGCGACTGAACGTATTTTTAGTTTTTTTTTAGTTTTTTTTACTCGTTTGCGACAAATGCTTCACTGGGAGATCAGTGATGTCGCGGATGACATAACTGATCGACCTCAATGGTAATTATCGCATGCGACCTAGTAGTCGCATCGGTAGTCGCCCCCATTTTAGTCGCTCGTGTGCGCCATGCTTAACGTATTAAGCCATTACGACGAACCCCCGAAAGCTGGAGGGCTGGCGTTGAAGGGGTATGGGCTTTCGTACATTTGCAAATGGAACACCAATGACGCTGAAAACCGCTCGGTTACCCTCAGAAATAGAATTCGAGACATCAAGTTGACAGATTCATGTACCCCACCACTGCAAAAAAATTGAACCTCGTGTCTATTGCGCAAGGCCAAATCCAGGCAGTATGAGACATCTGGTGGCAACACACGAACAGTATCCATCAGTTACTTCATCATTCGCAGTTAAATCGTTTTGTTTATTCCCTTTATGTTGCTACGAGCAACGGCAATTGCACACAGCTCGAGAGCGACACAACACGTCACTCATTGTTGAGGTCAACGTCAGTCTTAGACTGACGTAACACGTGTTGTTAAGTTGTGGACCCTCCTCTTCTCAGAAAAGACAATCCGTGTCTCCTGCGTGCTGATAATTTCCAAAGCACCTAGGTACAAGTCTTCCACACCTAAAACAAGAGAGTTTTAACCTTGTAAGTGTCAAATATGATGTTAGAATGTCAAAAGATGATGTTAGATGAGGATACAAAGTAAGTGTGTTATCGTTATGGCTACTATTAAAATCATCCTGAGAATATCAGGCGTTCTTCACTGCTCGCTCCCTTCGTCAGCGCAGACAAACACCTGAGAGATTTCGCTTGATTTGCTGGGGTAGGCCTATTTGGCGCCTGAGAAAAAGCGCCCAATCAGCGAACGCCATTTCTGAGTCACCTTAAGATGACAGGCATTACACGTAGATTGTACCGTAGTGTCACGCACAACACAGTGCTGAAGTACCTCAGCTTCCCCACCTCAGCATAACTAGAGATCAGTTACACGTATACATGTATAACGGCCCTTGTAATATTCACAGCCAAGCAGCTGACACAGCTGACCTAGTTATGCTGGCAATTAATCTATCCTACACCGCTGGATTCAACCTAAGTTGAGTTCAGCCTATCCTACATTCATCGCACAGAATGTACATGTACATCATTCTCAGGCCACACGTCGTGAAGCAGGAGTTATTTCATGTTGACCTGCTGGTGGATCAGCTTTATTACCTGCGTAGTTCATGTGTAACAATCACCGGCCTACTTGGGATGAGATGGTGGGGATGAACATTTGCTGGAATGGCTTTGATACTCCACCGATTCAGGCGTATTCTCTCAGGGGTTTGTGTGCGGCGACGAAGGTAGCGAGCACTAAGATTACGTCTGATGTTCTCAGGATGATTAAAATTATTATTGAAGTATTCAAGGGCGTAGGCTGGTCTCAACCTGGGGAGGTGCACATTTTTGTGANCAGCTTAAGTATGGCACTTGGTAAAGTGAAATCCTTAGACTTTAAGGGTAAGTTTTACACTTAACTTAAGGAAGTTTTATGCATATGGCCCCAGGTTGTATAATGTCCATTTCAAACCTAGCAATAACCTGATAACAAGTAGGTCAGGGTAGGATTAGTCATGAATAGACCTGGGTGTTCCAAGAGACCGAGTGTCCTTTTCAAACTCTTACCAAGCCTATTTTGGATGATGCAATGAATGACAACTGCCCTGTTAGGTAAATACTGTGGTAGCCCCATTTTATTTGTGGTCACCTGTGGGCAAAGTAAGGGTGACTGATTGGCACCCATGCATTCACAGACAAAAGGTTAATTCATTCATGACAGTTTTTGAACTTGAAAAAGGTATGGTGTCAGGCCACAACTGGGCCAGTGCCCGCATTCCATTTTTTGAATGCAATACCCTAACCTGTAATAGGGATTATTGCGCTCATAATGGCCTGCTCACTTTCCAGTAAAACCTTGTCCCCCTTGGAGATTTACAAGGTGGATGTTGCTGTATATGCTCTGAGACGTGATTTCAGTGCTGTTCTTTGCCCAAATTTAGACAATTACAAGGTTGATTTTTTTCTGCTTGCCCAGAGCGGAACACTCTTACTGCTGTGGGGAGGTGGACGTGTGGGGGGGGGGGGAGGGGGGAGACCGAACTCACAAGACCCTACGTCTGCAGTCAAATTACCCATTGGAGGTTGGATCCCGTGGTCCTTTAGTAGGCCTACTCCCGTTATACTGTGTTGGCTTAAATACTCACACTTCGGCGGACACTTGTTAATCAGGCTCAAGTCACCACAGACGTGGAGGTCGGCGCAGTCCATGCATTCATGTGTTGCCTTGTTGTAAAATTGATGTCTGTCACACTTTTCGTCTGCCATGACTGCAAATAAATTAGAATATTAGCTTTTAGATGAATATAAGACTGGAAGGGATTGATTTTCAGCAACTTTCAGCAAATTTTTACTGGATATTATGCAAATACAAGATCAACAGATTCCTAAAGACAACAGCACAGCAGGTGATATACCAAGCGATCCAATCGCCACCGATCTCCTCGCCAGCCACCGCAGACTAGGATATATCATCCTCCCACAGCCATGACAGCAGGGGTTTTTACCTCGCTCTCTTCATCCGCTCACACAAACCCCTGCTGAAATACAACGTCCAGTGAATTAGGGGTGGCTGTTCCATATTCCAGTTGCACTCCCTGTATTGGCATGATAACACGGAGAATTACGAATTTCGTGGTTTCACACCGTTTGACCTTAAAGTTTTGTGCTTTACAAATCACTTACATCTTTCCAAAATTGACTGAATTTTATCAAAGAGGTTCTTCCTATGTATAGGAAAGATTCTAATTATTTTTGATTGTTATTATGAGTCATAATTATTTAGTATTTACACCCTAAAAAATGCTGCATTCTGATTGGGCAATGGTTTTCTGACGGCCTCATGCTTGCCTGGGAGGCCCAATTTCAGCAGGGCTTTGTGTGGGAGTGTATGAAGAGGAACGAGACCAAAGGCCTGCTGTGGGAGGACGAGAGGATATCGGATTTTGTGTTGTTTGTCAGGCCCAAAAAAAAGTTTCCTTGTCCGCGCTCGCATCTTCCCCGAGGCCTTCGGGCTTCGCATCGAATTTTTTTACCAATTTTAATTTTTTCTCGCTTTGCTTACGAAGCGCCTTCTATACAATGCATAGAAATGCTCTGTCACTTGAAATCATCTTAATTTTTCATGAAACGTGTGCTTTAAACATATAGAGAGATAGTTTGCTGGTAGTATTTCCCCCATTCATAAAGACAACTGAAAAAAAATTGAAAATAGATCGCCTGCGATATCGCATGGTCTGCTGCTTGCTTAAGGGGAGTTTACACGATTCAACATTTGTTGAAAGGTGTTGAAAGCTGAAAGGCGTTGAACGTTGTTGAATGCTGTTGAAGCGTCCAAACCCCCTTTCAACACCTTTCAACAGCTTTCAACAAGTTCCCAGAAACAGGAAAATGCAGCTATTTTGGCAACTTGTTGAAAGACCATGTGAAGGTGTTGAAAGGTGGACCCTTAAAACCATCACCCCCTCAGGTCTTAACACAAGATGCTGAGGTTCTGAGTCCCTAGTTTAGTCCCTTAGTCTCGCTCTCTCCCCCTGGTAGGCCTATTTCATTTTAGGTTTTCCAGTTGTGGAGGGCACGTGGCTCCCCTTCTGGTTTAGGCCTTGTTTTTTCCTCCCCCCCCCNTGCTTATTATCATTTTGTGTGTCAATTTTGTGCTTTTCTGTATCTTGAAGGTGTTGAAAGGGTGTTCAGACGGGGCAGCAGCTTTCAACAATGTTCAGCTTTCAACAAGTTGACTCGTGTAACCCCCCCCCCCCCTTAGCTGTTGCAGGAATCAGTCTTGGCCTAACGTGTTGTGGTAAGCGGGGCGTTGGGCCGTCATAGCTTCCCGACAGGGAAAAGGTATTTTAAGTAAGAACACTGTAAAAAATCGGCCGACCCCATGGGTATAAATGCTGATACCCGTGGGTTGAAATGTTCCAATTGGGTAGCATAAACCTATAAGTAGGTCAGTTGGACCCGAAACCTGCTCATAGGCGCCAACGAGTAAGGATATTTCGACAGTCATTTTTTGACAGTCAGCAGTCAACAGTCAACAGTCATTTTTGTGCAATAGGCATGGTGGCACCCGGAACATCAGAAACAAAGAAATAAACGGAACAGTTGGAAAAATCTCTGAATATTACTATTCAATCTTGTGTTACGAGTACCGGTATATGCATGTAAATGCCAAATGGCACACTTTCTAGGAGACAGGCAATCCTGGATCTTTGATAAGGAATTGAAGGCAGGCCACGTAGGTGAAGAATAGTATTCATCAACCTGTGTCTGTCATGCCTCTGATGTGACTCCCCCTTGTATAGGCCTATACACGTCATGTACTTTGCCCTTACAGGACACCATAAGAGCAGCCAGTTCTTCAACTCCGAAATTCCTTTCTGTCGTTTTGCCATTAGTGAAAATAATCTTCTGAAAAGCACGAATGCTGTGAGATATGGTCTTTATTGTTGTTTGAATCACATTCTATTAAGTATTTAGCAAAACTGCCATGGCTCCTAAAATGACTGTTGACTGCTGACTGTTGAAAAATGACTGTCGAAATATCCTTACTCGGCGCCAACACCCCACGGATAGCAATCATAGATGGGCCAAAGTTACCTATGAAAGTGGTCATTATCGGTTACTGCAACCTAAGGACCTTTGTTCATTTCATACCAGAAGAACAAAATTCTTGGTACCATAAACCCATTCTCTTGCACCCATTTATAGAAACCCATGGCAAAGGGTAACAAGATGACATTGTAAATGTCGTATGGTTCCCCCCGATGTACACGAATGGTACACTGATAGAGATCAAGATATATTGATAGAGATCAAATATGCGACGTCGTGCGATTATCCAAAAGTTGGCCTATTTTAGTTAACCAATCTGTGACGAGCGTTTTCATACCCTGCATGGGCGCTGCCATCTTAAAAACGTCACATGATCGCAAGTCACATGATTGCGAGAACTTTGCGATACTGTAGTCGCAGATGACCTTAACACGGTTACGATTCTCTGCGCGCAGATGCTGCCTGTTCCACGACGATCGCACACATTTTTCGTTTTTGTGACCTGACCGTGATTACAACACCTGATGCCGACTTCCTGATGCCGACCCGTACTTCCGCGGTAGCGCAGGCAATCGCAGTGTGACCTGACATCCGCATAAAGCACTGCGAGATTTCAGATGGCACTCGTGTTTGTTAACGTATTAAGCCATTACGACGAACCCCCCAAAAACCGGAGGGCTGGCGCTGAAAGGGTATGGGCTTTCGTACATTTGCAAATGGAACACCAATGATGCTGAAAACCGCTCGGTTATCCTCAGAAATAGAATTCGAGGCATCAAGTTGACAGATTCATGTACCCCACCACTGCAAAAAAGTTGAACCTCGTGCCTATTGCGCAAGGCCAAATCCAGGCAGTATGAGACATCTGGTGGCAACACACGACGGTATCTATCAGTTACTTCATCATTCGCAGTTAAATCGTTTTGTTTATTCGCTTTATGTTGCTACGAGCAACGGTAATTGCACACAGCTAGAGAGTGACACAACACGTCACTCATTGTTGAGGTCAACGTCAGTCTTAGACTGACGTAACACGTGTTGTTAAGTTGTGGACCCTCCTCTTCTCAGAAAAGACAGGTCAGTTGTCTTCATCTCTCTAGCTAGCTACGTACGAAGTATTCAAAATTTCGTCTCAGCTCTGGTCCAGCCGCTGGCGGGTTGTTTGATCATCGTCTCTGGTTCTTCCAAGGACGGCGCACAGGGACTGCCCGGTGGACCCACGGGACCTTGAGCGAGAATACTAGGGAGGACATCGCCAGTCTTGTCTTTGTTATGGCGGTCAGCCTCTTCCGTCGTCTTCCCCTCAGCTCCAACGTCAGGTGTGGCAGGAACAGGCAACGTTGTTGCTCTTTCTATCGCTAAAACTCGGGACCTCTCTTCGCTGGGGGTTTCTTCTGCTGTTTCTGTCCCTTCCTCCTCGGTAACTGTACGAACGCGAGGTGTTTCGCCAAATTGAGGGACGGCATGAGGTGTTTGGGTACCTGGAGGAACGTGAGGGACGGCCTGAACTGGACCTTGAGGGACGTGAGCTGTCGGAGGATCATCGTCATGACCACAACCGACAAGAGGATCTGTCTCTGTGCCGGTGTCATCGACATGCATATCGGGAGGAGGTTGTTCGAGATCTCCGGGTGGGGGTTCTGCTGGCTTTCTAACGCACTTACAAACTTCTGAAAGTGAAAGTAATGTGGACATTTTGAGTTTGGCTCCAGTTGACAAAGAACTCTCCTCCCATCATTGAGATGGGAAGGCGGAAAGTGGTGCCACAGTGATATTGTGGTTGAAGCTGAATGGTTAAAGGAGCACTGTATTGGATCTCAAATGCGTTATTTGACTGCCGACGTAGAGGGAGCCACCTAGCGGCAGTAAGACGAGCTATAAAAATGCATTACAAAATGTACAGAGAAAATCGGGTCAATTCGCCGACAACGTAGTTAGACCCTAGGTTGGAGAGTGGCGCGGTGGCGCCGGCTGTCGAGAAAAAGTGGCAATACCGGGCTCCTTTAATACTGAAAGGTTCCGTTATTGAAATGTGCGATTAAAATCCATTGAAACCGAGCGGATTCAATTTTTCCCGAATCCCCACGAATTTTTATGCTGTGTTTGGCGTGCGTGAAAGGGGCATTCTAGAGAAATGGTCACACAGCAAAGCTCAGCTTGTTATGACCATTTTTGGCACTTTGAAAATTCGTGACAACATGCTTTGTTCAAGGTTATTGTATGTTTCATCAGGTCTAAGTAAGGGCCGGTGTCATAGTAGGCCGGCCAACATGAAATTTCAAACATTTGTCGGCATCGTGTGTTAATGGCTGGCATCTATGCTAGATCATACCCTTATAAGATGAGGTGAAATTTAAGGGTGGATGCCACCCTGGATTTGCCAGTTAAAGGTCATTATCAAGGTCATTGTGTTCAAATACACTGAGCTTTGTACAGGAAAATGGGACCCGATGTACAGCTATCTTTTGAACGGTTGGATGTACACCCCATAAATGTATTACCAACAGATAGAAACATGGTATCTCTTAATCAAATAAGCATGTCTTTTGTAGTTTTTAGCTAGTTACGAAATTGAAATTGAAAATGGCGTTTTAATGTATTTTGACCTATTTTACATGAAAAACGTTATTTCTTATTACGAAACTGCTGAAAACAATTAAAAACATGCTTATTTGGTTACAAGGCACCATATTTCTATCTGTAGGTAATACATTTTCAGGGTGTAAATCCAACCGTTCAAAAGTTAGCTGTACATCGGTTCCCATTCTCCTGCACAAAGCTCAGTTCTTGGCCCAATGATAAAGTCAGTTCCAAAAATTCAATCGGCCGTAACTTCGTCAAAATTCAAATTTAACAGTGGCATCCACCCTAATATTGTTCAGTAGCCAGTATATTACAGTTCTAGAGGGGATGCCATCCATTAACAGAAAATGCCGACTAATTTTTTTCTAGAGACTTTTTGGAGGTTTGGCCGGCCTACTATCATATGGAAGAGGCCATCTCAAGCTACTCATGTTCATCAATTGCATGGGGTCTTTTACCTGCCCTTGCAAAGGACCAAGGTACAAAACACCACGCGCCGGAGGTGAAGAGCCAGGGATGATTATCCATATAGCGCAGGCTGGATTTAACTGTGTGACAGGACTCAGCGCCNCCCCCCCCCCAAACAATGTCCCGCTCTTGTAAGGTTATCCTTGCTCAACAATAAGACGGACTTTGATTCCAGGGGACTTTTGATTCCTGCCACACCTGGACTTTCCGCATGCTAGGCGAACGTGATAACTACTACGGCTATCAGGGCTCCTTAACTTTGCTCAACGGTGATGAAGATACCTACTTCTGATAAATTTGATGATGGAAAGTCTGTTTTTCCACACCAGGTACGAAACAAGGCACATGAAGAGGATGATGAAACAAATGGCCATCGTCATCCACAACATATTGGAGGTGGACAGGTTGGCGATATTTTCCTCAAGTGTCTTAATCGTGCTTGACATGTTGGCAACATGTTGGTTCTTTGCCTTGATAGTGCTTGCCATGTTGGTAACGTGTTGGTTCTGCGCCTTGATAGTGTTAGACATGTTGGCAACCTGTACCTTCTGTGCCTTGATAGTGCTTGTCATATTGGCAATGTGTTGGTTCTTTGCATTGATAGTGCTTGCCATGTTGGTAACGTGTTGGTTCTTTGCCTCGATAGTGTTTGACATGTTGGCAACCTGTACCTTCAGTGCCCTAATAGTGCTTGCCATGTTGGCAACGTGTTGGTTCTTTGCCATGATAGTGCTTGACATGTTGGCAACCTGTACCTTCTGCGCCTTGATAGTGTTTGATAGGTTGGCAATCCGTGTCTCCTGCGTGCTGATAGTATCCAAAGCACCTAGGTACAAGTCGTCCACACCTAAAACAAGAGAGTTTTAACATTGTACATGTAATTGTCAAATATGATGTTAGAATGTCAAAAGATGATGTTAGATGAGGATGCAAAGTAAGTGTGTTATCGTTAGGGCTACTATTAAAATTATTATTGAAGTACATGCATTCAAGGGCGTAGGCTGGTCTCAACCTGGGGAGGTGCACATTTTTGTGAAGGCCATTCTGCATAATGCATCGTGTAGAAATCGTTAACCTCTTCCTACACTCTGCAGCAAGCAGCCAGATTCCGTGTTCAACGCTTTGGGATTTTCTCGTGCGCCCAATCAGAAGCCTCGGTTCTTTTGCGATAATTCATTCATACGAGTACGCCGTTCAACTTCGTAACGAACAACACTAACCTGCTGGTACATAATTGACTTCCTACTGCCAGTCCTACAACAGACTAACAAATAGTCTCCATCGAATATTGCCTTCGCGGCTTCTTTTTGAGTACTTGTAAGTCCTTCCACGGAGAATTTGCATTCGAATAAAGTTTCATCGACCGCCATCTTGTCATCATACCCAAGCTGCCGATGCAAGCTTTGCCGTGATTGGTTGCTATTTCTGGGACCAGGGAAATCATTGAACACGGAATGTGGTTTACTTGTGTGAAGGTCAAGGGAGGAGAAGCCGAGTCTTGACCTGAACTCAGTGGAGATGGTGAAAGCGGACTCCCCCGCAGCGTCATGAGCGTAACCATGAAATTTCACAGTACATGCTGAAGAGTAACGAATGTGTGCTCCAGGAAGGGGGGCCTCCCCCAGAAAGTTTTGGAATCTATATGCTCTGAGACGTGATTTCAGTGCTGTTCTTAGCCCAAATTTAGACAATTACAATGTTGATTTTTTCTTCTTGCCCAGAGCGGAACTCTCTTGCTGCTGTGGGGAGGTGGACGTGCACCCAGTGCACTCCCCCCCCCCCCAGCCAACGGCCCTGGTGTTTCTTTTATGTGAAAAGGCCATCCTGGAGAGACGAAAACCTCGGCCGGCGGGAGCCGGACGGCAGACTGAGGAAGGCAACATTCCGGAATACCGTGAAGGTGACTTAATACGTACAAGTAGGATAATGCAGCTTTTTGGGACGGATGCTGCTGCTCTCACGGCTGCGGTCGGAAAGAATTATTATTATTATTATTAAAGCGGATTGTTCGCGTCTGTCCAAAGTGAACCAAAAATAATAAAACAACCCGTAAACAACTGGTAAATGCATTGCGGCGGCCGCTCCGGAAACTGTTCTGTGGAATCTTTGACTCAGCGCGGATAGTCCGCTTTAATGTAATTTATAAAGCGCTTTATGTTACATATGAAACTTCAAAGCGATGTACAGTATTAAAACAATGATTAAAAGCAAATGATAGACAGACAACTAAGAGAGAGAAAAAAAAGAATAGAATACGACAATACATGTAGGCGAAAAGAAAATAGTGCAGCAGGTAAGACAATGAAATAGTGACACCATAAAACATTATATATCGGGTGTCCCAAAAAAAAGTGAACCGCTTTTTGACAAGTATTTTCTCAGCGATAGATAAACCGAATTCATTGGAATTTTTCACAGAGTAACCTCAGGGTACGATCAACAAGTCTGCAAAATATCTAAGAGATCGGTCACACATTGTGCGAGTATTGTCAAATTCAAAACAGCATGTCAAAAAATTCAATATCAGAGCTAATGCAATGTGACCTTCATCATGTTAACGCAGGTGTTGACATGCTGTTTTGAATTTGACAATACTCGCATAATTTGCCACCGATCTCCTAGATATTTTGCAGACTTGTTGATGATACCCTAAGGTTACTCTGTGAAAAATTCCAATGAATTCGGTTCATCTGTCGCTGAGAAAATACTTGTCAAAAAAAGCGGTTCACTTTTTTNTGAACAATGGACAATGTGTCCCCCGTCTTGCTGAAAAAGACGGCACACAAGCAGACTGACTCAGAACTATCTGGAGGAGGCAACTCCTCACTTTATAAGGAAGGGTGAGTGGCCGCCACTGTCATCCGACTTGAAACCTATGGATTACGCCATGTAGAATAGTCTCTCGGAAAAGGTTTACGAAAGGCGGACGAAACCATTCATGGAAAATGAACTGAATGAGAGAATTCGGGAAAAATGGGCAGAAATAAGCTTAGAAGAAATACGAAATTAGAGTTCCGGGTGGAAAAAGCGCTTGCGTGCCGTTTTTAAGCAAGACGGGAGACACATTGTCCATTTTTCATGTGAACAGAGGAAGGTCTGATACAACTTCTCAGACCGGCATTTCTGGTCTTGACCGAAAATTTTCAAAATGTTATAATTTTCACAGTTTTCATGCTACCGACCTGCAATTTGGGGTGGAGTTGTCAAACATCCCTATTCTACTACCTCTAAAATTTCAAAGTTATACGTACAATAGTTTTTGAAATATTCTAGTTTAAAAAGTGTTATCGTTTTTTCTGGGCCACCCGATATAATCAGGGTAAATACTTCCTAAAAAGATGGGTTTTCAAGTTGGACTTAAATGTATATCGATGTTATTTATGGATTTTAGATTGATTCAAAAGTCATATCCACGACAATTTAAGTCCATAAGAACAAGCGAAAGGAATAAAACCGTGATATTTGTAGGAGCAGCAAAAAAGGGCAGCGCACCTTACTTAGAAAAAGTAAAGTATCTTGACCAAGTGGAAAAGATATGGAAGTCTGACTTAAACCTGGCCAACAAGACCAAGGCGTAGGCCTACAACTGAAGTTCTGTCGGCCTCTTCCGCTACTATTTCATAGGAATGTGGTGGGGGAAGACCGAACTCACAAGACCCTACGTCTGCAGTCAAATTACCCATTAGAGGTCAGATACCGTCGTCCTTTAGTAGGCCTACTCCCATTATACTGTGTTGGCTTAAATACTCACACTCCGGCGGACACTTGTTAATCATGCTCGGGTCACCACAGACGTGGAGGTCGGTGCAGTCCATGCATTCATGTGTTGCCTTGTTGTAAAATTGATGCCTGTCACACTTTTCGTCTGCCATGACTGCAAATAAATTAGAATATTAGCTTTTAGATGAATATATTACTGGAAGGGATTGATTTTAGACAAGATCAACACTTTCAGCAAATTTTTTTTCTGGATATTATGCAAATCCAAGGTCAATAGATTCCTAAAGACAACAGCACACCAGGTGATATACCAAGCGATCCAATCGCAAAAAGTGCAATAACTCCTGAACTAATGACTGGATCATCTCCAAATTTTTATCATAGGTGTATCTAATTAGGATACATAACATATATAACGGGTTTTTGATTTGATCTACTTTTCAAGGTCACAGAGGTCAAAGTTCGACAAATGTAACGAACCTACCACAGTAATTAAAGCCTCACTGCATTGAATTCAGAAAGTGCTTACGTCCTCCGACGTTAGTGTTGTGTAAAATGTACTATACTCTATCTGAATGCATTAGACTTTTGGACGGATGTGAGTGTTATCGATCGCTTCCGTCAACAATTCCATCGCTTCCGTCCAAAAGTCCTTATACGTGATTGGTCGATTTTATGTGGATATTAATTCGTGATTTAATGGGGACATAAAATACGAATTTATATGGACATTAAATAAGTAGTGCGATTTTATATCCACATTAAAAACTCAGCTGCGATTGGTTGATTAAGTGTGGACAAAAATTCTTGATTTAATGTGGATATAAAATCGGAATTAATGTGGACATTAAATATGAATTGTGTCCACTCCGGCCTGCGATATACGTATCAGGCAAGTATTTTGGGGACCTTTACCAGGCTATGAGACCTCTACCTGCACAGTCCTAACACTTTCAAAATGTCGTAAAATTCAATACTGTGAGGCTTTGATTATTTCACGGAGCGTCTTCATATCTTGCATAAACGTGTATTAGAGGGGTACCTTCAAAAATACTGAGTTTCGGCCCGATCGGCCATCCAATATGGCCGCCAGGTGGCGTAACCTGAAAATCATCCAAGTGCTAAAACTCAGGAACGGCTTGACCCAGAGTGCTCAAACTTGATATTTACATGTACCTCCCTCTTGATGACCTTTACAAGCACGTCAACTTTCGGCCTGACTAACCTTCCAATATGGCCGCCAGGTGGCGTAACCCGAAAATCATCAAATGTGCTATAACTCAGGAACGACTTGACCCAGAGCGCTCAAATGTGCTATGTGGCTCCCTCTAGATGACCTTTATGTGCATGTGAAGTTTTGGTCCGATCGGACATCCAATATGGCCGCCAGGTGGCATAACCCCAAAGTCATTGAAGTCCTGCAACTTGGGAATGACTTGACCCAGATTGCTCATAACTGACATGCACCTCTCTCTGTCATTACACTATTATGTTCAAACGGGTGAGCACATGGTCCATGGACCATTTCATTTCGAATATGGAGACAAGGGGAGGCGCAAATACATGTATAGATGACATAACCATACAAAATAGGTCCAACGCCGTGAAAATGACATCTATGGCTATTCATAACAAAAGGCATGGAGCCGGTTGCACAAAAGTTAAAAATACTGTTAGTTTATCTTGGCGTTAACTTATCACAGAATGTTAGTTTTGTAAGTTAAAAACAAGTTAGGGATTTTAACAGGAAAAGTTAAATTAACAGACTTTTATCTTTTCAACTTTTGTGCAACCGGCCGCTGGTCACCGCCATCAAGGCGTTAATCGTATGAGAAAATAGGACAGGCTGTATCCAAAACGATTTTGGATTTTGAAATTTGCTTGGTCAAATTTGTGGATTTTCCCATTGCTACACGATAAAAGTTTTTGCTCAAACTTTTTTGGTCAAATTAAATTGGACCGTCATGACCGTGTGGCTCGGGCATTAGGCGAAAACGAAAGAAAGAGAAAGAGGTCTGATTGCAACAGCCAAAACAGGGCCTGGGGCCCGTTCGAAACTTCCGCAGGCAACTGCTCGGCAATTTCCGTACACTCGCATTTCCCCTCGGACACAATTCCAAGGCAGCCATATTGAACGCGCAACGATTGTCGTTCGTTTCTGCAGGTAATACTGCGGTTCGCCTCATCACACCAGCGCATGAACAAAATAGGGCACACAAAAACGTTGCGTTATTGATCAATAATTGGCAGATTGGGTGAGATACCGGTAACTTTATATATAATATCGTATAATATGGCTCAAATAATCCAGCAAATAAGGTTGAACATCTGAACAGGCCAAAATTCGGCAAAAATAGTCCCACGGTCGGTCACGTGGGTTTGTTGATGAACAATATGGCTGCCTTGGACTTGTGTCCGAGGTGAAATGCGCCGCCCAGTGACAGATACGCAGTTCGCCTCAGGTCGTTCCGAATGATGTGGGCCTAATCAGCACACGAAAGGTCAAGACGACAAATTCTGCAATGGGCCACTCAATAAGGTTTCCCGTCGGGAATCCCCAACGCCAAAAATAGGTCTCTGATATTTAAAGTGCTGCCGTCATGGAATTTTATGAATAGTTCCACGGTGTTCCCTTTTCTCAGCGTTTCAATCATTCATTGTATGCGATAGGCCTATTTAAAGGGAGACTCCACTCATTGTAAACTATTGAATTTTATCAATCCATGGCATGCATGGAGACAATGGCCATGAGTTGTGATGTCACGAGTGTGAATAGTCCGACAACCTTTACTGTAGTGAATAAGCTAATACTACATGTAGTGAGGTTTCGCAAGCGCCCGGTTAGGCCCTTCGACAACGTTTATCTATTGTTTGGGTATACCCACACAATAGATAATCGTCGTCGTAGGGCCTAACCAGGCGCTTGCGAAACCTCACTATTGTGACTGCCTAGGCCGTCCTATTCGTTGTACCTTCATAAATATGCATTGAGCACATACATGATGACATCACATGTGCTGTGCAACGGTCCCCTTGGGATGCAATAAAAATACTTAAAATGATGAGTTTGTTCCTTTAACAAAATACGACATGTTGCACATATCAGTGAATTTTAATGTACATCATAACAATATTTCAAAAATTCAAAATTTTACACAATGAAATGGAGTCTTCCTTTAAACACTGAAACAAAAGTGACGTAGAGGGCTTATGTCTTTGTGTCGCTGTCCTCAAAAGTTCATGGCGCCTCTGGTCTTTTACTTGTATGAAAACACAGATNTATCATCTTGACCGCTAAGGGTTGTGATATCGCTCCGCCCTCCGACTACTCTCCCACAAACCCCTGACGAACTTCGCTGTTGTAAGCTCTTTTCAACCAGATGTTCCTGTTTGTGGACTGACTCCCACTGTTAGGCTACGGATACACCGAACGCGAATTCGCGTGCGACAGGGCAACGCGCGCGATTTATGCTTTGAAAGCCTTTGTTTGCGTGCAGTGCGGCGGAATATAACAAAGCCGTTGCCCCGCGAATGTATACGCATCGCGTTCGGTGTATCCCGAGCCTTAGTTTCATAATAAAAAAAATTCAATCACATAAAAAGTCGAGTTTTTTTCTCTCAGATGCCAGGAAAATGCATCTAAAAGCACTTAAATTGTCAATTTTTTCTGGGGGAGGACCCCCTGACCCCCCTTTCGGCCTCGCGCTCTCGGTGCTCACCACCGGGGTTCACCACCTCCGTCGAGCTACGCCCCCTTTGTGTCGACCCTGGATCCGACCCTATTCTTCACGAAGGCCTTTGCTTCTATTCCAGTAAAATGAAATATAATGTATTAGGGCCGGATCCAGGGCTGACAGAAAGGGCTCGTACATGTAGCTCGACGGAGGTGGTGAGCACTGAAAGCAAGAAGCCCGAACGGGGGCTTAAATTTGACAATTTAAGTGCTTTGAGATGCATTTTCCTGATATCTGAGGGTACAATAGTCGAATTTTTATACAGTGATTGATTTTTTTCTCCTAAAAATAAATCATTACTCTGCCAAAAATAGAAGGGGTGCCTAGGCCTACCCCCCCCCCCCGGATCCGACCATGTACATGTAGGAGGTAGATAAATCATATAAGGCCAGGTAAAAAATACTCATGTTTATCGTCCCCGCCCGTGCCTAAAATCAGGGCCGCACCAATTTTTTTTATTTTTTTTTGAATTTTGCACCAGAAAAAAGACTCCGCACAAGCGCAATAGCGCTTCCGCTGTATGTTTGTTGAGTCATAGGCCTACAATTGATTTGTTAGTGCTGTTAGTGAGGCAGAAATTGAAAGTGAAAAAGCAACAAAGACTGACTGTGACCATGGTCGATGGTGACTCTTGTCATCTGAGGGGCAATATTCATGATATTGCCCTCTGGAAACCCATCTTCCAAAATAAAAAATAAAAATAAAAAGTGCCCCCCTTGCCAATTTTGAGGGATCAGGTGGACGATAAACATGAGTTTTTTTTTACTTGGCCTAACTGTAGGCCTAAACAATATTATGCCAACCACTTTGACTTACCTTCCAGTACTGATGCGCTGAGTAAGATCAACATCCCCAATAAAAAGTGTGATGAAGACATCTTGGCGACTGACCAGCGAGTTGAAAAAGCCGAAATCCTAATCACCTGTGCAACAGCTGTGATCAGGTCCAATGCACGAATGTAGCTGTAGCGCAATATCAGACGTCTGCCGCACACGGTGGCTGGAGGTTGTACAGTGGTGAAGGTTAGTAAATTGTGCAATATTTGGGAAATTCCGGTGGGAATATCATCAGGAATCCCGGCTGGGAATACCATCGGGAATCCCAATGGCATTCCCACGGACAAAAATGGGTGAGTTGTTATGAAGACGGTATCTTGGCGACTGGCCAGCTGAATTATCAGGTCTAATGAGCGAATGTCGCGGAAGCGCAATATCGGACATCCGCCGGGCACTGGCTGACGTTGTAAAGTGGTTCAGGCCTATTATGTCTTGCACAAGTAGGTCAGTGAATTAAGCGATACGCGGAAATCCCGACCCGAACCATGGGGAATCCTGACTGTGAATACCATCGGGAATCCCGACGGTATTCCCCATCCTGAGAACATGTTCCCTACGCTGATCGTCTCAGGTTACTGCAGTTGCCAACTCTTGCTCACAGAAGAAGAGAAGTGATATGATTGAAATTTTCAAGTATTTCTTGTGTCCTAGTTCTTACAATAGCTTCCATCCAAATGTAGTTCCAACAGTTGTGCGCGGTCATCAGTTAAAGGTTTTTAAGCAGCGGTGGAATGTCTCAGTTCGAGGGAAGTTCTTTTCTATTAGTGCGATCAATGATTGGAATTCTCTTCCTAGTCATGTTGTTGCATCTCCCTCTCTCAATTCCTTCAAGTTGGCATTGGACAAACACTGGTCTGACCGTGATTCTATCTACAACTATCGCGCTTAATTTCTTATTTATTTCGTTTCTGTCCTTTTGTATCACTGTATTGGTTAAAATATATTGAAGTAGTATTACCGGTATTAGTATTATAGATGTTTTTGTCCTTGTTTAACTAGTTGTGTCCGTGCCAGCTATATGGATCATTTCTGGAATCTGTTTGTGGTATGTTGGCGGGATGAAGATGTCACTTGTATTAATGAAATTGTACATATTTCTTTTGACAGTGATGTGTTGGATGTGGACGAGGAGCAAGTGCTACAGAGACAGTTTCGTGGATTTCAAAGCAACTTATTCATATTGCGTGGACAATTGGACTTTATTGTGGAATGTGGAACTTTGTGTTCTGTGATAAACTTTTGGTGTCCATATACCACCCCGGTTAGAAGCGTAATTTATATGTGTTTGAATTTATAAGCTTAAGACCCATTAGGGCTATACGGCTTTCAATTGTCATCATCATCATCATCATCATCAGGGGTCCTTAGCGCTGGATCCCTTCGTCACCGCACACAAACGTTTGTGTCCAGGGACGAAGGGAGCGAGCGCTAATATAAGAATCCCTGATGTTCTCAGGATGGTATTCCCAGGGACAAAAATGGATGCCTTGATCGTGGTCGTCGTCAACGTAGGCCTACGCCGAATGCTACTTGGGAGTAACTTTAACTTTAGACAACGTAAAGCTGCATTTACCAGACATCCGGAATGCGGTATACACTGTTAGAAAAAAACAGAAGATTTTACAGAAAATATTTTACAGAATCGTGCTGTAATTCATAAATACTCCAAAAAATCTCTTGTTAAACAGATATTTCTGTTGAATAACGGGTGTCGTGATATATTGACAAGTACTTTTGTAGAATGACGGAGCTTCTGTAGTTTAACGGTAGCTTCTTAATTTCAACCATAAATTTACGGGCTGTACTGTTGATATACTGCACTTCCTGTCATTTTACAGGACTTCCTGTCATTTTACAGGACTAATATTTTTTCACAGATTCGGTAATCCCAGGATGTTAGTTAGAGATCGCTTGCGCCTTTGTAATACATGTTGTAGATTTATATGTTACACGACTTCTTGAGGTTGTTGGTAGTTGTATTAAAAATCGTTCCCCTTTGGAATTATAAGTANTCCTTTTCTCAGCGTTTCAATCATTCATTGTATGCGATAGGCCTATTTAAAGGGAGACCCCACTCATTGTAAACTATTGAATTTTATCAATCCATGGCATGCATGGAGACAATGGCCATGAGTTGTGATGTCACGAGTGTGAATAGTCCGACAACCTTTACTGTAGTGAATAAGCTAATACTACATGTAGTGAGGTTTTGCAAGCGCCCGGTTAGGCCCTACGACAACGTTCATGTATTGTTTGGGTTTTCCCACACAATAGATAAACGTCGTCGTAGGGCCTAACAGGGCGCTTGCGAAACCTCACTATTGTGACTGCCTAAGCCGCCCTATTCGTTGTACCTTCATAAATATGCATTGAGCACATATGACATCACATGTGCTGTGCAACGGTCCCCTTGGGATGCAATAAAAATACTTAAAATGATGAGTTTGTTGCTTTAACAAAATACGACATGTTGCACATATCAGTGAATTTGAATATACATTATTACAAATTCAAAATTTTACACAATGAAATGGAGTCTTCCTTTAAACACTGAAACGAAAGTGACGTACAGGGCCTATGTCTTTGTGTTGGTGTCCTCAAAAGTTCATTGCCCCTCTGGTCTTTTACTTGTATGAAAACACAGATACCGGTACATGGGGAACATAAGTCTTGCGGTATACCGATGTTAGAGAATTTAATGACA
>NMRB01001284.1:55951-70300 GCA_002633025.1 Notospermus geniculatus
ATTTAAAGGCGCACGGTATTGGATCTCAAATGCGTTATTTGACTGCCGACGTAGAGGGAGCCACCTAGCGGCAGTAAGACGAACTACAAAAATGCATTACAAAATGTACGCAGAAAATCGGGTCATTCGCCGAGACGTAGTCAGACCCTTGGGTTGGAGAGTGGCGCGGTGGCGCCGGCTGTGGAGAAAAAGTGGCAATACCGTGCTCCTTTAAGTGCTTTGAGATGCATTTTCCTGACATCTGAGGGTACAATAGTCGAATTTTTATTCAGTGATTGATTTTTTCTTCCTAAAAATAAATCATTACTCTGCCAAAAATAGAAGGGGTGCCTAGGCCTACGCCCCCGGATCCGACCATGTACATGTAGGAGGTAGATAAATCATATAACTGTAGGCCTAAACAATATTATGCCAACCACTTTGACTTACCTTCCAGTACTGATGCGCTGAGTAAGATCAACATCCCCATTAAAAGGTGTGATGAAGACATCTTGGCGACTGACCATCGAGTTGAAAAAGCCGAAATCCTAATCAACTGTGCAACAGCTGTGATCAGGTCCAATGCACGAATGTAGCTGTAGCGCAATATCAGACGTGTGCCGGACACGGTGGCTGGAGGTTGTACAGTGGTGAAGGTTAGTAAATTGTGCAATATTTGGGAAATTCCGGCGGGAATGTCATCAGGAATCCCGGCTGGGAACACCATCGGGAATCCCAATGGCATTCCCGGGGACAAAAATGGATGAGTTGTTATGAAGACGGTATCTTGGCGACTGGCCAGCTGAATTATCAGGTCTAATGAGCGAATGTCGCGGAAGCGCAATATCGGACATCCGCCGGACACTGGCTGACGTTGTAAAGTGGTTCAGGCCTATTATGTCTTGCACAGGTAGGTCAGTGAATTAAGCGATACGCGGAAATCCCCACCCGAACCATGGGGAATCCTGACTGTGAATACCATCGGGAATCCCGACGGTATTCCCCATCCTGAGAACATGTTCCCTATGCTGATCGTCTCAGGTTATTGCAGTTGCCAGCTATTGCTCACAGAAGAAGAGAAGTGATATGATCGAAATTTTCAAGTATTTCTTGTGTCCTAGTTCTTACAATAGCTTCCATCCAAATGTAGTTCCAACTAGTTGTGCGCGGTCATCAGTTAAAGGTTTTTAAGCAGCGGTGGAATGTCCCAGTTCGAGGGAAGTTCTTCTCTATTAGTGCGATCAATGATTGGAATTCTCTTCCTAGTCATGTTGTTGCATCTCCCTCTCCCAATTCCTTCAAGTTGGCATTGGACAAACACTGGTCTGACCGTGATTCTATCTACAACTATCGCGCTTAATTTCTTATTTATTTCGTTTCTGTCCTTTTGTATCACTGTATTGGTTAAAATATATTGAAGTAGTATTACCGGTATTAGTAGTATAGATGTTTTTGTCCTTGTTTAACTAGTTGTGTCCGTGCCAGCTATATGGATCATTTCTGGAATCTGTTTGTGGTATGTTGGCGGGATGAAGATGTCACTTGTATTAATGAAATTGTACATATTTCTCTTGACAGTGATGTGTTGGATGTGGACGAGGGGCAAGTGCTACAGAGACAGTTTCGTGGATTTCAAAGCAACTTATTCATATTGCATGGACAATTGGACTTTATTGTGGGATGTGGAACTTTGTGTTTCTGTGATAAACTTTTGGTGTCCATATACCACCCCGCGTTAGAAGCGTAATTTATATGTGTTTGAATTTATAAGCTTAAGACCCATTAGGGTTATACGGCTTTCAATTGTCATCATCATCATCATCATCAGGGGTCCTTAGCGCTGGATCCCTTCGTCACCGCACACAAACGTTTGTGTCCAGCGACGAAGGGAGCGAGCGCTAATATAAGAATCCCTGATGTTCTAAGGATGGTATTCCCAGGGACAAAAATGGATGCCTTGATCGTGGTCGTCGTCAACGTAGGCCTACGTCGAATGCTACTTGGGAGTAACTTTAACTTTAGACAACGTAAAGCTGCATTTACCAGACATCCGGAATGCGGTATAGGGATGCGGAATTCCCGGCGGAACGATATGTGGTATACGAAAATGCATTGCATTTTCCGCTTCCGCGTTCCGCAATCCGCATTCCGCGTGTCAGCTAAACGTAGCTTTACTTTTTGTACCGAAAATGCAATATTTTATCTGGTGAATTCGCAGTATGATTATTGTACAGTTGTCGTAAAATCGATCTGAGACACCTGCCTAGACAGTTAGTGCGCATTAACCGTTCACACTACAAAGTGTTTAATGTTTGACCTACATTGTATTGATGAGCAGTCATTCTCGACACTCAAAATCATAATTGTCTATTTTTGCCGTTTTCTTTTCAAGCATTCTATTGACCGTTGATAATGAGGCATTTCGAAATCATTCGGGGTCAAAGCCTGTCCCGAATATTAAAAGAAAGCAATTTTATTTCATCAAATGGGTGTTCTTTATACGATTTCCCTAGTCTGGTTCCACTGACGTACTCCGATGGCGCTTGTTGTGGTGATACAGTGCCCTCCACATTGCGTCTTGAAGCAACACGCGGCATCTGTAGCTTTCCGGCGATGGAAGAAACTCGGATTGACTGATGAGTGACAGATGCCGATTTTGTCGACCTGAGCGCGCTTGCGTCTCCGAGCAACTGCCGGTAGCTATAACATTGTTTTTCTTCTGCTCGTGAAATTCTTCGTGATTAATACCAATCACGAAGGTATTAGAAGTAGAAAGGTATCAACATAATTGTTCCTATCACCAACACCAGCACCACCCAATCAGATTCGCGAACGCGATAGGCACGACCTGTCCTAACATACAAAGTTGTTACGGCCGGGTACCAGTCTATGTGTATCACTCTTTGTGACGTTTGTAAACATGTTCCAGTCATTTAATCCTGGAACAACACTTCAGTAGAAATTTTAAGTTGTTTCATTATTATTTGACTATCGGTAGCTGTTTCATCTTGTGTTGGTTTGATTATATTGCGTATGATTTATAGACACTTGTCGGTTTTCGCTGATACACGATGATCTCCTCGTCTGAGTCCATTTCCACTGTTCCGTCCTCATAATCTCGCAGATACAGCGCGTAGACAAACCGTCTCATGATCTTAGCAACGTCGGCACATTTGTCCAGATTCAGCTTCAAGCCGGCCAAGACATTTACTGAAGGCATGAGATAGTGTGGGATGAATTTCTTGGACAAGTTCTCTGCCAGGTCATCGTACACTTTACACACCATCTCTTCGTGATACAGGTCAGACTTCATGAAGTCCTCCACATTATTCAGAAAAACACATTTTCAAATGATAACTTGTGATGTACTTATCGACATGCCTCGGCCAAGACCCATCATCCGTGACCGGAACACGGCAGACATCAGGATTACGAAGGCACTTTGCTGTAACGTACACATCTCTGATGTGCTGGTCTAAACTCCTCATGTGCTCCTTCTCTAAGTCAGCAAATGATATTCGCCACAGAGCTTGCAGATCATCCGGTGAGAACTCCTTGGACAAGGCACTTTTTACATGTGGTGGTTTGGGAACTAGCAGGTATCCTCTGCGTCGGAGAGCTTGTTCATCCATCAACCATGTTTGAGTTACAGCACCATCAGGCCAGCTATCGACGTGGAGACAAGGCACTAAATCAACAAAAAATTTTAGCGTAGATTCCTGTTCTTCATCAGACTTGACTCTTTTTGACCACTTGAGCACGAGGGGTGAACAAGTTTTTCGCTTGTTTTTCATGACTAATGGTAGCAACGCTGTCGCCCATGTGAGATTCGCCTAGACAGATTTTAGAGGACGCAATTTGTTTGATGCAGAGTCGAACTCATGCGCAAACCTTCTATGGTAGCACCCCTTTGCTACTTTTTTGTCAGGAAGTTGAGTTTGGCTCCTCTCCCTTTTCTCCCCTTAGTAGGCCTTTATGTTTCTCCCAGTTAGGGGCGAATGTGTCGTGCCTTTCTGGTTTAGACCTTTTCCCTTCCCCTATTCTGTTCATTGGTCAGTGATTTACTTTTGCCGGTCTCCTAGTCTTTCTTTCTATATCTATTCATTTTATTCTGACGCCATACTCTGTTTATTTGTAGGCGCTATTCTTTAGCTGCATTTCTCTTCATTCCATGTCATTTTTACAGGTATTACATTGTCTTCATGTCAGTCTAAACTCCCTACGCAGTTGTGTACCGCGCCCCCTTCGGTTCACCCGCTCTCCACAACTGCTTAACTTCATAAAATTCGCCGTGTTTGGTCAACAGAAGGCGCTGAGAGAGTCGACCAATGAGAGCACCGAGCAACCGGTAACCAAGCTGGCCTGAGACACTTTTTCCTTGGCCGGGCGGTTCGTAGCCATGGTAGCACAAGAACATCCGTTGCCAACGGGCCAAAGAGTTCTGAAAGCAGCGTGCTGATAGGCTGTGAAACTCGCGCCAGGCCCTCCACGCCATCTGTTGACCAAACGCGGCGACATCCACGAAGTAAAGCAGTTGTGGAGAGCGAGTAAATCGAAGACTCACAACTGCGTAGGGAGTTTAATGTCAGTCTTGCTTATTTTGAATTACACACATGTCATAAGTTATTAAACTTTCTTTCAGCCTAATTAGTTTTCTACTAATTACAGACGCTCTTTTATTGATTAGGTCTAGCAACCAATTCTTGGGGCTTGGCCTCTATTCATTCCTTAATTGCTGACTCCTCCTGTTTGCACAGGGTATTTCAGATCTACATTTGGGATTCAGCTCAGTCTTTTCTGAAATCTAGTGTGAAAAGTGCCAGCCTGAAGAAGACCCCGGTTTGGGTCGAAAATTTGCTAAGTCCTGGAAGTTGACTTCTTGATATTTACCACTTTGTGTGTCAGTTTTTGTGCTTTCTTCTTTGGAAACTAACTTTCACTAACATAGTTCAATTTAGTTCTGTTTCTGTTTTGTGCATAACACCCCCACTGCCCACACTGATGAATCCAATTTGGGTAGCTGTTCAATACTAGCACAGTTGATTGCTGATAAGGTAAGATCTGCCTCAGTTGTGTCCTAGGAGAGAACAGCTGGCCCACAGTGAGGGGTGCACAAATAACAAATAATATAAGAAGGGCCAATATCCACATTTGTCTTTTTTGATCACAATGTTCATTTCACTCATCATGAAGTATTATTTCTTCTCAAATTACATCAATTCAATCAGAGCTCACTGGGCATGTAGAAAACGCGGATATCCGCCGGATATCCGGATATCGCGGATATTCGAAAACGCGGAAACTCGAAAACGCGGAAATACAAAAAAATAAATGACGATACACTAAATAAATTTGGTTGTCGAGGTATTATAGACATAATACAACTCAAGATATAATGGAAGGTCCCATCTGGGACCGTCGGTGGATGGCTGAGCATACCAGCGCCGAAGAATCATATTGTTGATTAGGCCTACCTGACCACACTCATTCTGAACAGAAGATATCCGTTTCTTCAAAGTTTTGTCGTGTCGATGTGTGTAGTGACGCTTAGATAACACGATCTGTCCACGGCTTAACGATGGCAACTTCCTGGGCTCAACAACATCAAAACTAGGCCTATCTCCATTCAAGTTCTTAGTCGAGTAGGTCGTTGAGCGTACCCCGGAGTTTATCCACCCACCGTGGCCATAGTTGTTAATGCTTTTCTAGGCCTAAAATCTGAGTAAGTAAGAATTAAAACGGTGATTAAGCTAAACGCCCTTTGTGAAATCGGCCCTCGTTGTGTAACCCAGCGCTTCTAGATCAAAATTTGGGCCTATCTGACTGTCGCTGAATCGGTTAATGTCGTCCTGGGTACACCTCATTATTACCCAGGGTAATCCTGGGTAATCCTTTTTGTTACCCAGGATCGTCCTGGGTACAAATAAGGTACCTTAACATTACCCAGTTTTAAAATCTGCGCCATTTCCACCTGCGCCCCAGGTTGTGGTACGTGCGTTCACATTCTCGCTGGCAATTGTCCCTCCCAGTGCATATCATGGTGTTGCGTGCAAGAATTTCCGCGTTTTCGAGTTTCCGCGTTTTCGAATATCCGCGATATCCGGATATCCGGCGGATATCCGCGTTATCCGCGTTTTCTACATGCCCGAGCTCACTGACTCTGTGTGACTGAATAATACTTTCAGTCTTTTGATCATGATATTGAAATATACTGGTTTATTAATCAATTTCTCAAAGAGGAAGTCTAAAATGTAGTCGACTGTGGATATATCCAAAGTTGACTACAAAGGATGTAAGTCTAAAAATGGCATTTTGAGAAAATTAAGATAAAAGACTTGTGTTCTTTGTCCACTAATCAACAGAAACCTGAAAATTACCCACAAATTATCACATTTTACTTAAGCTGGGTTATGATAAGTGGTGAGGTATAAAGAGGGCAACACTGTCAAAAACGTGACAACGTGATACTCTGTATTGCAAAGGAATGACAGCTGTTTTATGACTTGTGCCCTTTGTGCTCTCAGTAAACTTATAGGTTGATTTTACCACTCAATGTACAAAAATACGTTGTATTAGGTAAAGGACTAAAGTGAACGAACGAAGACGTAAGGATAGGTTCACCATTGTAACCGGTGATATGATTGGTGAGGAGTAAACGTATTGATATGTGGCGCCACTGGTCAGGTCCAGTACATTAAAAAGTTACCCTTGTCAAAGATTTATAGCTTGGCCCGGTTAAGGACGGGTACTTCGAAAATTCCAGCTGCACCTGATAGGTTATACAGAAATGTAGTGGAACCTGTGGTATGTCATCTTTGCGATCAATTTGATGTTTTGGATGAATTCCATTATATTGTCATTGTCACGACAGGTAGCGCTCCTACCTCGCACTGACCTGTCACCGCGCGCGCAACGCGTCATGGGAAATTTTGGGACTACTTGTTGCATTTTCAAGATGGCGGGAATTCCTCGCTTCGGGTTTATAAATTGCAGAATCTCGTCAAATAGGCCTACCTAGGATGTCTCCGTGTGTGGGCATCGCATTATCCGTCATGATTATGACATACATAGGCCTATTTTGTGTGAGATATGCTGTACATGTCATGTTAGCCACTGGCAGCTAGTTGGTGCGTCGTCACATACGTTTACACTACGTTACAGCNAATCGGCTGCCGGGACTGTAATACTCCCCGGGGAGTGGAGATATGAAATTGGAATGAACAGGCCTATAGCTGGGGGTAATAATTGTGAAGTGCCTTGACACTTAAATGTAAAAGGCACTATAAGCCCACATTATTATATATTATATTATTATTATTATTTTGTGTGAGATATGGTGTACATGTCATGTTAGCCACTGGCAGCTAGTTGGTGCGTCGTCACATACGTTTACACTACGTTACAGCACAGTGACAGTTAGCTGCCGAGGTGAAAACCCAAATAGCATGCTTTTCTTCTCAACAATGTCATCATGTCTGTGACAATTTCTCATCAGAAATGACAAATCCGTCAATTATTGGCAAAGTCTGCAAGAAATAAGCCTCATATCGCTATTTTCTTAGGATTTACTTTCGTGGCGTAGTAGATCACGTGATTAGCGAGTTGAGGCGGTGATGTGTCCGCGTATTACTTTTTACGCCAAATTCGGCGTGATGCGGCTCGTGCGGACACAGGTTGGTGCGTCCATAACGCCGCCTAGCGCCGACCTGTGAAACACAATGATTATATTGTTACTTCAATGTCAACATTTTGAAAATATCCGAAGGAGGCTATTTCCAAATGTTCGACATTGGAACTTAAATGTACTTCAGTTCAGTAGAATCATGAACTTTAAAGGCCACGAGAACCTCAAAGCGTTGTGTAATTTGTATACTGCAATTTTGAAAGAGCTGTAAACTTTTGTGGGTCTGGCCCCTGGTGGCTGAACACCGAACTGCGGGCTTCGTGGTTCCGTGTTGGGACGCCGGGGGCCGGGCCCACCCCTTAGTTCAGTAGAATCATGAACTTTAAAGGCCACGAGAACCTCATAGTGTTGTATTTTGTATAATGCAATTTTGAAAGAGCTGTAAACGTTTGTGGGTCTGGCCCCTGGTGGCTGAACACCGAACTGCGGGCTCGGTGGTTCCGTGTTGGGACGCCGGGGGCCGGGCCCACCCCTTAGTTCAGTAGAATCATGAACTTTAAAGGCCACGAGAACCTCATAGTGTTGTATTTTGTATAATGCAATTTTGAAAGAGCTGTACACTTTTGTGGGTCTGGCCCCTGGTGGCTGAACACCGAACTGCGGGCTTCGCAGTTCCGTGTGGCGACACCAGGGGCCAGGCCCACCTCTTAGTTCAGTAGAATCATGAACTTTAAAGGCCAAGAGAACCTCAAAGCGTTGTGTAATTTGTATAATGCAATTTTGAAAGAGCTGTAAACTTTTACACCACAATTTTGTAATAACCATGCAGACATGTATCCTCTGATACCTCTATGTGGAGGTTTGAGATTGAAATAAACTATGTCTATGTCTTGCTTACGTCCTTTCTGTGATTGGTTCATTAGTAATTAGCAATAATGTGTAACACACCCATTGACAGTTTTGTATGAGGTCACTTATCTCTATGAGGCGAGCAGGTGTGATGTGTGAGAATGCCCCCCGTATGACAATGCCCGCTTTATTGTTCGGCGGACACTCAAATACAGAAAGACATGTTTATCAGTGCCTCCCTCATTGTCACGTTGCCGCTTATTCCGTCAATCTTCTGTTTGGGGGCATTGGCAAACGGGGGGGGGGCATTGAAAAACATTACGCCGGTATGCTGAGGCCAGGCACCAACTCGCAGAACAATTCTAAAATTACCCCTTCTCAGTGCAGTGCCCACAATGACGATTGTAATGTAGGCTCTTGCACAAAATAGTGGATGTGTACGTTGCCAAAGTCCCTAGCTTGTGGATCGGCAGAGGAGATGGAGTTGCTGTCAGAGGAGTAGGGACATTGATAACCGCGGCGCCTGTCGCCAGTGAAGTTACGGTGTGATAGAATCTAATGCCCCGTCGTCCTGATGTCCCCATGCATTGCTTGTCACAGGGTTAAGGGTCTTGGTCTCTCTAGAGTCCAATTCAATGGTGCCGCATTAATCCGTAAATGTATTGTTGGGGGACATCAGATATCAGGGAAAAGATTCTACTATTACACCGGGATTGATCCCCAGTCCAACCCATTTCCCTTGCAGTGCAGATGGCGCCTATCTTTGACAGCTTAGTTTTCTCAGGAAAATTCGGTTTCCTCCTACATTACATAAAAATCCCCAATAATATCTAAAGAGCCAATGATGAGCCAAGTCAGAGATCAGGGTTCTCGAATCATTGTTTGAAAAAGTACTCCGGTTTCCTCCCACATTATACACAAATCGCCCAATATTGTCGAAAGAGCCAATAATGAGAACCAATAAATAAGAGCTCTCACGGTTCTCGATTCAGTATGAAAAAACTCCGGTTTCCTACTGCTGCAAATGAGATCAAGCAACAATGACACCGTAATTATTCTACATTGCTACTCAGTAATTCTCAATCAGTCAAGTTTGCCTAATTTCTAAGGGCGGTCTTCAAATTGGCTGAAAAGCCAATTTCTAGTTAGCGTCAGATAATTATTACCCCTTTAATTAAACCCCAAGGGTTTTTACATCTCACGTTGGCACTTAAAAGGAAATTGTTGAAGCAGTGGCATTGGCCCTAGGGCCTTAATAAATAAAGAAGCATTTGTAACCTCACGGATATGTTAACTGTCGGGCATTTAACAGAAAAATTAGTGTACATGTATCAGCAAAAATAGATCTACATGTATTTTTGGTATCAGGCAGTGGTCGATCAAGATGTCAACATTCAGTGTTTTCTACCTCCATGCATGCAGTATAGACGTATGTAATGCAAAGGATTAAAGCGATGTACGCGGGCTCTGCAGTAACTGCACATCGATAGTTCGTCTATTTCCCGTATGGCGGCAGCAATACAATTCCAAGTAGGTCATCTCATTATAATACTACGGAATTTACTATGACCAATCAGCAGCGAGGAGAGTGACATGAGTGACAGGGATGCCGACGGGATGACGGGGGCGACGATTCGAAGAATCAAAAACATGCGAAGGATGGTGTTGGCCGTGGGTCAACGACGTTCAGAGGTACACTGCTAAGTCATCATTTATTGCTACAACAATTTTCTGTCTTCACACGCCGCCATCTGGCTAAACTTGCAGCATAGACGCGGAATTCGCTGGTCTTCCTCCTCACACTTCGGCTTTTTCGGCGCCATGTTTGTTGTCAGTCCGTCGATCTCGTTCTGGGAAATCCCCGTGAGATTTTGAAATTTTCCCGGCAGTAAACATTTCTGTCGCCCAAATTCATTGAAATAATATTAATAAAATATTTTTCATGAACGTTTTATTGTATAAAACGTCGACGATACCGTAGTTTGATGGCTCATAGATGCTAGAAATCACACGAGATCAGTTTCAAGAATCCCGCCAGCTATGAATGAAATTGGGGAGCTATCGCGGGTCGCGATAGTTGAATGAGATTTCATTTTCAACCTCGCGAGTACATCGCTTTAAGTCGCGCTTCAATCAAATCACAGACTCGATTGGTACCACGATCCTCCGCTAGGAAAGGTACCAATCTAATCACGGTGGGGAGTTGAATAACTTTCCGTGTTAACTCCTCCCACGTTGTGGCGACGAAACGCACTCTCCCGCGAGTGGGCCAGGCTTATACTGCTGTTACAATGCATGCGAGTACTTTTCTTTGAAGAATGCGTCTTGTAATTGGCCCCGCCTTCTATTCATAGCCCGAACGTAACATGAACGTATGCCTTGATCACGTGTTAGAAACTCGCCAATCGTTGATGCCGTTCCATGCGTCATGGACGAAAATTTTACGTTTTCGTTTCGGACTTTAGACCTTTACCTATTGAGACCAGATGCAAGAAACATAACGGTGACGTAAGGAAACGAAGTTGCCAGCCAAATAGGCCAGGGTAGGGCTACCCATTAGTGCCGAATGAAGTTGGAATTTAACGGTAGTAAAACCTGACGTCGCAAGCAAATCGCTTTAAATATGTTCTTAATGCAAAACTACATGTAAGACGAGTGATTATGTTTCCTGTTATTCTTCTTCTTTAGATACATATGTAACCAAGGAAACTATCTTCTTGACTACTTGGGCAATCTGCTATTGAATTTCCCAGCATTTTAATTGACTCACGTCGTGGCTGTGTTTTTGTGTTGTTGTGGTTCTCTTGCTGCCCTCATTCCGCTATGTTCTGATGACGTATATTTGTCGTGAGAGACTTATAGCAACAATGAATCCGTCTTCACTACAGGCAAAAACGACCCTCCGTACGGAGATTGTGAAAGGGAGAACTTTTAGAAGTGGATACCAATGATCAGGAACAGAAGACGGCAGATTCACGGTGACCAGCTTGGTGGTGAACTTTGATTGAAAACTTTTTGCCCAATAAGCCATCAGGATTCGGTGATTTCGATGGTCCCGACAAAAATTATGCGAGAATCGAAGTCCTACAAGTGCTGGTAAACGATTCCTTCTTACAAGAAAACTTCGCGCGTAGTCATGTTTCTTTAGAAAAACAAAGTCACACGTCCCAATCCTCGCCACGAAATCGCCATCCAAATTCTCCAACACAGGAGAAACCCATTTTCTGGTCTTAAAAACAGGCCGTCCTCTGTGTATTAGATAAACATTCCTCCCTCTCTTGCCAAACCTTTTCCTTTCAACAACAAAAATACCGATCACGTAAAAAGAATTACCGCCAACTTTGGTTTTGTATGACGCAATAACTTTTTCACTGTTACCTATTCTTGTAAATAAGAAGTAATTTTTCAGATACTTCAACCCCTGGCCTGTGCTGTTCATCTTTTCCAAGATACACGCCCCGAGGCGCCGGCCAGACAAGGTGATGACTTCCCAATGGCTCATATAGGCGACGAGATGCTCACCAAACACATCGATCCGGGGCGTTCCATACAACACACACAATCTTTTGAATCGAAACGTTCCCCTCTGTCGGAATACACCCACCAATGTAGTAAATCTCCTCCTTCTATATTGTATAATAAACATCTTGGCATTGGCATTATAATGAACAGTGGGAGTAAACAAGGGACCAGCCCCCCTGACCTTGGCTAGCCGTGAGACCTTATCAAATCGATACTGAATTACTAACCTCATGGGAGGCGATCTCTCTGTAATGCCCCAATCACACTGAGCTAGTTCTCAGTACGTTCTTGAAAATGTTGCCAAACGGGCTCAAACTGTGTGCGCATGGAGTGGACGTAGTGGCAACTTTTTTACAGTTTTTTAAAGAACTTCATGGACGGGAAGGGTGCTCCAGAACATCGAGGCATTATTTGGCCAAGGGTTACACGTTCTAGCCCGTTTTACGATTTTCGTAGGACGAGACAGAACGTTTTGAGGACTACTTCAGTGTGACAGGCCCTTTCGGTACGATGAAACTTGACATCACGGATTCCATACGGACGACACTATTGAGAAGAAGGTGAACAGAAGGATTTCCCCTGTTACCTTGTTATGCGAATAAACTGCTTTCAAACGTCTTACCTTCTGGTCTTTTAACCTAACGGATTGAATGTGGATGATAAGTAAATGTTGTTGTGTGGGTGATTGGTAAGGTCCCAGTCACAAGGAACCACAAGGACGGCAATGAGCGTTTTGGTTCTGCTCATAACTCATCATCTCGAACCGGTTTCATATGATCATGAGCATCTAAGACGGCAGTAAACGGCGAGAAGAAGGACCACGGGCCACATATAGGCCTACCCCGATTTTCGCCAACCTTTCAGGTCCTTAGTACACACAACCATCGACAGCACATGGGTATATGTACGAGAAACTGAAATGTACATGTGTTCCGTAATTATGAGATTCTTGTCACAAATTGGTCAAAACGGGAGGGTCATCTTGGGCTTACCTGTTTTATCATAGCCTTACCATTCACACCAATGTTGGTGAGCCTTCGGTTCTTTTTACTGGGGCAAGACCATTCAACCAAACGGCAAAACAGGCCGCCATAATGGAAACCCTGACTTGTCGTACGCAAGGCAGCCAAGACCGAACATTCCAGTTTACAGCGCGGCTCTAAGGAAGCGACATGTTTGATTTCCCAGATCCGACTTGACACCAGGAAACGTTGGTTGATAAAGACAACAGAATGAAACTCTGCGTCCACTATAAAGTCTAATAAACCAAGAAGAATGAATAGACATAAATCAAAAGACATGGCAGTGTGTGCGTATCTTTCCTTATCACAATGTCCCATCTTATGTTGTCCGGGCCGACTTCACTGCTGCGACAACCTTTGGCTACCGCTTGATGTTGACAAATGGGACCATAGCCCACTACCTCAATAGGTGTCGCTGGTGGTTATTGAAATGAAAGTGGCATCCTGGTCCTGATCAATTTCCACACACAGGGCGTCCATTGTGTAGGACCTGGTTACGATGTGCTGCCCTCTATCGTAGCTATGGTCCAATTGTGTTCGCAGGAGCTAATGCGTTGGAATGAGATACTAAAAACGCGAAAAAACCTGAGCACGTATTCAAGGCAAGAAGTGGATACGACGTGAACAACCGACTGAGCGAAACTCAGGACATCGATGACGTCATTGATGGCGTCCGAATCGTACAGTAGTGTTGAAAAACCAATTTAAACGATCATTTGCTCATAAAGTTGAGTGAAACCTCGACATATTTTGAAGGTAAGTGGCAAACTGATGCCTTGTCGAATTTGTTGAGCACCTATTAAAGAGACACCTCATGAAGTGAATTCTGCCAAGATTACCTATCAGGCGAGATCGATCTGTTTATTGACATCGCTCAAATAGATCATCGTATGCATAACAGACAACAATGACGACCGGTGAAAGATAGAAACCGTCGAGGGGGAAAATAGACGAGGAAACTGACAGTGATATCCTGGATGAGAAATATACTCTCGGCAAACTTCCGAATCTGATCGAAAATCCGGCCAAGCCGGCGATGATCCATCTTTAAAAGACTGAAACGTTGTTTGACGGTGGGTTAAAGATGCCGTGGTGTTTCCGATGCATCCGATGGAACCATCGTCGGTGTCGAAACCGTCTGAGTTTAGGAAGAATTTGATTCAAAATCCAACGACTTTATTTGCTGTAGCATCCTGTAATGATGGAGCAGTGTGTGCCAGCACAGTAGTCAGGTGGCCGCGGCCTAGATTTGACGTCAAATCCGCCTAAGTCGTGACGTCCTTGCATATCATTAGCGACCTCATTAGCGCGCGAATTTTCCGCGATTTAGCCATCTTCGGAAATACGCCCAGA
>NMRB01001284.1:78769-89941 GCA_002633025.1 Notospermus geniculatus
TCGCATGCGTTGCCCTGTCGCATGCAAATGTGCATGTGATAGGCCCCTAGGCTTACACATTAGACTAAATAGACTGTTATATGTATACAATGTAAATTTATTGTTGTTACTGATGGGTACCAATTCTATTAATAAATTTTCATTTGTTGTTAAAATTTTTTCAATTTCTCGTTTATTCACTGACATCCTACTGCAATCCTACGTCTACAATACTTCGTCCTTCAACTACTAGGCATCTTCGATATTTTTATCAAAGGCCGATCTGCTCACCATTGCGTTACATTGCACATCACCCTTCGAGAAATAGACCAGTCCGCGGCATTTCCGCTGCCTCTCGAAGAGGAGGCCAATCAGAACTGGTGGTGTCAAATTACCCAGTGAGCCGAAGACCCGATATAAAGTGCAATCTTATTGGTCAACCTGTTGAGCTGTAACGCAGTGATGACCAGATCGATCTTCGATTATCGAAGATGCTACTAGGCCTATGTTACTATTAAATGCAGTATCACGTACATGTAGCCTACAGCACACTGACAACGACTTCATGGCTGGCCTTGGCCAGCTCTAGTTTTGTTTTGTTATTTAATAATAAAGTCACTCTGTGGCTAGGTGTCCTACATATGCCTTGTCTCCTTGCCATGTTGTGGTAGTGTATGTCTCTTGAGAGTGAAACTGAGACTTCTAAATTTCTCACAGCTATCTTTTCTTCTTTCAGGCGTGATGATCAAGTGAAAAGTGCACCTGCTGCAATGTCGGATTCAGGATTTATAACTGGCACTCACCATTTGAACCCTACAGGATACCATCAGAATGTCTTATATAACAAACTGGGACTGCAATGGAATGCAGAATGAAAGTTCTGTCATGTGTTCCATGAATTGAACTTAATGGATATGGATGTGTATTGGAAATGAGGAAAGGGGATGAGCACCTGAGAAACCAACCTGCACGAAGTGTGTATCTCAGAGACGGTCACTTCGATTAGCTTCAAATTCGCACATTTGATATCTCATATGAAAGTGATTGATAACAGCAGCAAGAAAAATTATTTTGGTCAACTATTACCCATTAATTTGAAACAATGTTTTTTTAGATGGCTAGAAATGGTGGAAAAATCTGAATTCATTGTCTGTGTTTTCACAGTGGCTTGGAGACCACTTCAAAGAAAAAGCCCCAATGCTTAGTTTCGATTTATTGAACCAGTTGATGCCAGATTAACAGGAAATGAAGCAAGAACATTCTGTGATTTGTGGGTAGACTGGTGCTCTGGAAGAGCAAAAAAAAATGTATTTCTGTCTTTGTTATGCTTGGCTTGTAGTAGGCATTGTAATATGAAACGGCTCAGACAGACAAATGTATGGTGATTCATGAATCAGGCTCCGGAATCAATCGGGCAATATTGGGCAGTTTGACCTGGACATGAGGACATCTCCATTGTAAATAAGGGATTATTGTTGTGCAATTTAACTGTTTGTGGTTCACCACATTGGGTTATCAACTTAGAAGTGAAGTGTTGCTTTGGCTCTTCCAGAGCATGCGTCCACCCAGAAATCATAGAAACGTCATGCTTCATTTCCTGTCAATCTGGGATCAATAAATCAAAACTAAGCATTGGGACTTTTCCTTTGAAGTGGTCTTCACCATTGTTCACGCCACTGTGAAAACACAGACAATGAATCCTATTTTTCCCCCATTTCTAGCCATCTACATAAATGTAAAAAAACATTACTTCAAATTAATGGGTAACAGTTGACCAGAATAATTTTTCTTGCTGCTGTTATCAATCACGTCACATGAGATAAGATGTGTGCCTTTGCCATGAACTCAACGCCTTGAAGACATTTGGGCAAACCCCACCACAACTGAATTACATATGTAGTTCCATTGACAGTCACTCTAGAAATTCTTCTGACACCAGTGCATAAATCTTCTTCCCCTAATGTTTCATGAGATTTCCAGATACCATGATGAGATTTCCAGATTGCGTAAGATTGCAAAGAACTGAAATTTCAAAATTGCTGCAATTTTGGAAATTTCTTTGGACAGCATGAAAATGCCATTGAACTGAGTGAGTCTGATTGCATATGAAATTAAATAATTATGGTATCCTTTTAGAGTACGAGTAAGAGAGCATTCTTGTCAGTCTTGATTTCATGCATTTCGCAATAAATTCAACTTCTGAAATTGTATTTAACTTTGTTACGATTATCATTTTGTCCTCTCAACATTCAACATATATGAAAGAACTTGTGTTATTCAGGGTCAGAAGGCATATCGCCTGGCTCAAGTCTAGCTATGAATTCGTGGCTAAAACTATGGAAAGAACCCTGAGGTTACCCATCACTTCCCATAGTTTTAGCTGCTAATTTACTCCAGATAACTTCACGTTTGAACTCTTGCATGCGGGAAGGAGTCTTTATTGCTTCTAAGGGACTGGATCTTCAAGGTCATGTTGAAATAAAAGGAGACAAGTTCCTAGGTGCAATGAACATGGACGAATGCTGAAAAAGCTGAAGTATCTCCACCTGTCCCCAATTTCATTTCCTAGGAATGCCTTGTCCTATTTGTAGGCCTAGTTCATCTCAAGTTAGGTGAATATTGGATATACAGTCATCAGTGCAAGCCTCAAGAGTATTGTTAGTCTTGGGCAGCAGGGACCCCGGGCAGGGACAAATTTTCATGGTTGGCTTCCCAGATGACCACCCTAGGCACGGCAATGCCGATTGACACCAAGCCAAGAAAAGGTTGCACACTACAAACACACAGCGCTGCTGTGTGGCCCAGGGACTAGCCAGCAGGCACCGACGACTTGCAACAAATAATCAGCCAATAATAGTACAGTTCAAGATGGGCCACTGCACTCTTAGAGCCACATCAATCAGAAAGAAGGAGGGCCAAGCCTGCACTCACTGCTGCAGCCAGCAGCATGGCCAGGGTTGGCTGTCTTTGACTGTCTCATTTCCTTTCCTAAATCACTGGAAAAACGTTGACAACAAATTCAAACATATGCTATATGTCACATATGCTATATGTCACCAGTAGGCCTTAAATACGACCTGGCCTTTATTTACCATGAAAAAGTGCAGATCAACAGAAAATCTGGCCTTTATTTACCATGAAAAAGTACAAATCTGGGGAAAATCTGAGCCCTCCAATGAAAATGACAGCCCAGTGAGTTCGATGCATTGACGTCTCTATGTGCGTGCACGTATATTTTCATGACGCCGCGTCATGACGTGTTCTGACCAATGTAAACAATCTCGAGTACGCCCAATTTCCCGGCAAAAACAGCACAAAAGCAAAGTCAATTTGAGAAATGGAAACAGCCGCTCCGGTCGACATTTCAATTTGAACCGATGCGTATTGCCCTAATCTTTGGATTTTTGACCAATTTAATTTGTAATCATTAGCGAACAATTTTAGTAATGCTTTTGTGTGGAGGCCGTCGGATCAACAGCGCCGATAATGGCGTCGCAGAAAAAAACGGCCTTGAACGGGCGATTTTCAACGAAAAAATCCGATCAAACAAACACCGATTTAATTATTGCAAAACACTCTCTCCCTGTTAATTACAGTAAGCTTCCTTGGGATGCTGACGAGTAAAAAATGATTTTGGGCGAGGCTCAAAACGGCGGGAGTTAGTATTTCAGACCACGGGTGGCTACAACCAATTAGCGACCAATTAACTTAGGTGGAAAAGGCTTTTTGTGGCGCTCGCGTCGGCCCGCGGCCACCTGACTGAGCATGAAGTAGCTATGTGTTCTGTTTGCTTCATGATGAGCAACCCGATGTGATAATGTTACATCTTCCGTGGATTGTTACTCCTCATTCTCGCCACGTTCGAGTCAGCTGCTCCTGACTCGTGCGATGTTTGCGGCGAAGTCCAACAAAACGACGCGAAACAACTTCCTCAAACAACGTCCTCTTGAAGGCAAATAACTTCTGGTTGTTCGTATCATTACCGAGAACAAACCATACCATTCGCTGTTTATCTGGGAATCGTTTTTTGCACGAAAGCTCGGTTCATTCGCAGTTCATTCATCCCTCCGGAGGGCATTTTCAACAATCGACCAACACAAAGCGGTTGGTTTGTTCTTTGTTGAAATCGATTATGAGAAGCTTGTTTCAGTTCCCAAGACAAAACAATGCATATAATAGCGACCTTCCATGCCACCTAATGCGTTGCAACCTCGGTCGAACAAACACACCTTAGTGGACATGATTCTTTAGTCTAAAGGTACAGCGTTCTGTGCAGTAGAACTTAGAACACATCAACAGAAGCAGAGAGGGGGAACTTAGAATGCCCATAAAATGATGATGAACCCGCACAACTTTTTATCCCGACAGGGCGGCGCTGCGAACGGTGCGGCCGAAGGCGTCAAAAACAGAGCAAAGCAACGCAGTGACGGACAATCTACCGACGATGACGTAGAACACAACTACACTGCACTGCATGCATGCATGCACAATCAATGCAAAAAGCATGCAGCATGAGAGTAAAACTGCAGCCTACGTCACAAACTTTTGAGACCCATGATGCATTGGTAGTGACTAGCCAATCAGCGAAGCTCCCCTTATTTTGAATCATCGGAATAAGGTCACTGACCCAATTACAATGAGAATTGTGTTCTGTGCCAGACAATCGGTCTGACGACCTTGGGGTATGAACGAGGGGCTGGTTGCGCGAGACTTGGGTAGGGCTACCCATTAGTGTCGAATGAAGTTGGAATTTAACGGTAGTAAAACCTGACGCCGCAAGTAAATTGCTTTAAGGCTGGGGGCTACCTATGCCGACTTTATTGACGCTCTTTGAAAACAAGCGTCCTAACATATTCATGACAAAAAGTAACAAACTGATGTTAACGAAATGTTTTAGCTACAACCTTTAGGCTCCCGTTCTGTGAAAGAATTGTTCATTTTGACTAATTACGATGGAGTTAATTAAGTTATAACAGGTTGTCAAAATTTGAGTTCGCAAACAATTTTGCAGACTTGGGATGCGACACATCAGTTTCCCACATAGTCTGTAAGGTACAGGCCTGATGCCTGCAGGGCGTAACGATCCGTTTTTTACGAAAGTACTTTCCGTTTAATTGGTATAAACTAATTAATGCCAAAAAAGGGCTCTATTTACAGTTTTTGAAATATTTCATATTCCCGACCAACTATTCAAAAAAGGCGATCGTGTTGCCCTAGAATGCACATATGGCAATAACATCCAAAAGAAATTTTTCAAATATATGCGTCCACAAATGAGAAAACTTGTTTTGCAAATTTGAAAAATTCCATACCACTCGCCAGTTACTTCTTTGTTATGTAGATTTGCATAATTCGCGCCATTTGAGTAAACTCTGTTCGGCCACTTGTGCCCAAAGCACCAGTGACAGAGCTGAACAATACCCGCAGTGGACACAAAAGATTTAGGGTCGGCACGTACACTGAAGATTGGTTTTCGAAAACAGTATACCAGGGTGAGCGGATTTAATCTGAATGTGAATGACTGGTCGCACAAAGGCCAGTTCCGTGGATTGCCACTAGGGAATGAGCTCAGCTATAGGTAGCCCCCAACCTTAAATATGTTCTTAATGCAAAACTAAGACGAGTGATTATGTTTCTATATCTTTAGATGCACATAAACCAAGGAATTCTTGACTACCTGGGCAATCTGCTGTTGAATTTCCCACCAGCATTTTAATTAACTCACGTTGTGGCTGTGTTTTTGTGTTGTTGTGGTTCTCGCGTTGCACTCATTCCGCTTATGTTCTGATGACGTATATTTGTGAGTTATTTAAGTTTCCGGTGATACTCATATTAGCAACAATGAACCCATCTTCACTACAGGCAAAGTTGCCCATATGTGTGGGGATTGTAAAAGGGAACTTTTAGAATTGGATACCAATGACCAGGAACAGAAGACGGCAAATCTACTGTGAGCAGCTTGCTGGTGAACTTTGGACCACGGCCTCCCGAATAAGCGTTCACGATTCGGTGATTCCGTTGGTCCCAAAACAAACCGTACGCGTGTCGAAGTCCTAAAATTGTTGGCAAACGATTCCTAGTTACAAGAAAACGTCCCGCGTAGTCATGTTTCTTTAGAAAAACAAATTCACACGTCCCAATCCTCGCCACGAAATCGCCAGAAACCCGTTTTCTGGTCTTAAAAACAGGCCGTCCTCTGTGTATTAGATAAACCCTTCTCCCTCTCTTGCCAAACCTTTTCCTTTCAACAACAAATATACCGATTACGTAAAAAGAATTATCACCAATTTTGGTTTTGTATGACGCAATAGCTTTTTCACTGTTACCTATTCTATTGAATATGAAGTAATGCTCCAGATACTCCAACCCCTGGTTTGTGCTCTTCAGCTTTTCCAAGACACACGCCCTGAGGCGCCGGCTAGACAAGGTGATGACTTCCCAACGGCTCAGACTGGCGAGATTGGCGACGAGATGCTCACCAAACACATCATTCAGCCAGAGATCGTCACGATACAACACACACAATCTTTTGAATCAAAAAGTACCCCTCTGTCGGAATATACCCACCAATGTAGAAAATCTCCTCCAAAACGTAAAGCGGGCCGCACACGAGTGCAATTTTGCCCCCAACTATCGAGATTTTTGTCTCCTACGTGCAAATGTGCGGTCGGAGGCAGAGGCGAAGACGGATTTTTTTGCCTTCAGCGCACATCAAACATGACGGAATTATACGTCACGCCGCATCTACAGGAGACAAATTTGCAATCGTGTGCGGCGGCTGACGGACGCTCCGTGTGCGGTCACAGGATGCCGAGACAAAAAACTACTACGGAGGCAATGTCGGAGACAGAATTGAACTCGTGAGCGGCAGGCTTAAGGAAACGAATTTTCAAGCCAATTGGGAGGTTGAGATCAGCGACTTATCACGACGCATCCTTATACGTATACGGATAGAATTCTGTACAAAGAGGACATTTTTTTGTGTACATTTCGATCCGTATACATATAAGGATCCGTGATAAGTCACTGATCTCAACCTCCCTAATTAAATCCATTCGTAAGATTAGAGCCTTCCTGCTTCGTGGAAAATTTGAATGGCCCTGCTTTGAGAGCCGGGGAGAGGCGCGTGGGCCTTTTGCAGATTTGATTTCTCTGCCCCTGCAAAAAAGCCCGACGTGCCTCTCCCCCACTGTAAAAAGTCAGGACGCGAACAAATTTCGCGTTCTAATACGTCATGTTGTCGTGTGGGGGATTTTGGCTAATGTTGCATTGCAATGTACTTATCCTCCAAACATTCATCTATAGAATATGTCATCTTTGTTGTTTGGAAATATTTAGGCCCCTTTTTTAAGGGTTTCACAAAATGTGAACACTATTTAGAACGCCAAAACGCCTATTCAGAACGCAAATTTGTCCGTGATTTAAGAACTACATGCAATTTTGTGTTCTCCCACACACGACAATTTAACGTATTAGAACGCGAAATTTTTTCGCGTTCTGACTTTTACAGTGCCGGTGTAACGTTTTTCAGTGTGGCTGTTTTTCTGTGTGACTTCCATTGTTCGAAACACACTGGAAAACGAACTCGCTGTTTCTCTGTGTGTCGCTCATTGTCCAGTCGCGGCTTATTCCGTCAATCTATTGAAATGTCACACTGGCACACGGGCCTCACTGAAAAACGTTACACCGGCTCCCTTTGTGATGGCAAAATATTGGGGAAAAGTGTAGCACCGTTGATAAACCACGCGGGAACCCCAGAAAAATCTGCCAGAGAGCCATTCTTGCGGCGACCGCAGCGATTTCCCGTCGGCGGTTTTCCCGCGCGGTTTTGGTCTCAACTCTTCATATAAATAACGTCCTGAACGATTTTCGACGCGGGAACCGCGCAGACAATCGCCGAGGTTCCGGAAAAACCCTGTGTCTCAAAACGCGCGGGGATTTTAGATAGGTGTAACCGGGGCTTATTATAAGTGATATCAAAATTCGGGCTTCGTAATGACACTTCCCAGGTCCGTCTGCATGTGCATACCAAGTTTGCCGGCGATCCGTTCGTTAGTCTTGGAGAAAGTTGCCAACAAACAAACAAACACATAACCAAACAAACTCTTGTCAAATTTTAGTATGATTCTAAATGCAAAACTAAGACGAGTGCACGGGCATCTGGAGAGTAAATAGTAAAAGTTGGGCCCAGTCTCCAAGTTACACATGGAGTTTCCGAAGGAAACGACAGGGTATGCATGTTCTCAACAGTAAATTCAGGATTTTTTCACCAAAGTCTCGGATCGAGTTTTGCACCAAAGATCAAGACAATCTGCTTGAACTTGGATTCAAACGAAGCTACGGACATTTTCCCTTCACTAGAAACACAAATAATCAAAGTTTATTACCCGCAACATTGAATAATCCACAGTTATTTCATGCCTTTTTAGCGTGAAACCGGCCACTTTTCAACCTCGGCCATGTAACATTCGTGCTCCGCAAAATGACAAGTACCAAGAACTACACCGGGGCAAATATGACAACGGTTGTTTCTGGTCAATAATAGTATTAATTCCCGATATGTGTTGTGATAAACGCTTGATGTTTTTAATGTTGAATAAAGTGTCTCTTTCACATTTTATTTGTATTTTCACTCCATTACGAATATTACACACAGTAAAGAGCAAACAGCGTAATTTTTCCGCAATTAAAATGTTATGCGTGACGTCATTCCCACGAAGTTGGTGGTACTTGTCATTTTGCGGAGCACGAATGTTATATGGCCGAGGTTGAAAAGTGGCCGGTTTCACGCTAAGAAGGCATGAAATAACTGTGGATTATTCAATGTTGTGGGTAATAAACTTTGATTATTTGTGTTTCTAGTGAAGGGAAAATGTCCGTTGCTTCGTTTGAATCCAAGTTCAAGCGGACTGTCTTGATCTTTGGTGTATAACTTGATCCGAGACTTTGGTGAAAAAATCCTGAATTTACTGTTGAGAACATGCATACCCTGTCGTTTCCTTCGGAAACTCCATCTGTAACTTGGAGACTGGGCCCTACTTTTACTATTTACTCTCCAGATGCCCGTGACGAGTGATTACGTTTCCTATTGTTCTATGTCTTTAGCTGCACATGTAACCAAGGAAATTATCTTCTTGACTAGAACACCTGGGCAATCTGCTGTTGAATTTTACACCAGCATTTTAATTGACTCACGTCGGGTCTGTGTGTTTTTGTGTTCTTGTGGTTCTCGCCCTGCACTCACTCCATTATGTTCTGATGATATACACTTGTGACTGTGAGTTTCCAGCCCTACCCATAGCAACAATGAACCCATCTTCACTACAGGCATACTCGCCAATCCGTATGGGCATTGTAAAAGGGAGAACATTTAGAAGTGGATACCAATGATCAGGAACAGAAGACGGAAGATTTACGGTGACCAGCTTGGTGGTGAACTTTGATGGAAGATGTTCTGCCCAATAAGCCATCAGGATTCGGTGATTTCGATGGTCCCGACACAAACCGTACGCGTCTAGAGGTCCTAAAATTGCTGGCAAACGACTCCTTTTTACAAGAAAACTGCGCGCGTAGTCGTGTTTCTTTAAACAAACAAAGTTACACGTCCCAATCCTCGCCAAGAAATCGCCATCCAAATTCTCCAACACATAAACCGGTTTTCTGGTCTTAAAAACAGGCCGTCCTCTGTGTATTAGATAAACATTCCTTCCTCTCTTGCCAAACCTTTTCCTTTCAACAACAAAAATACCGATCACGTAAAAAGAAGTATCACCAATTGTGGTTTTGTGTGACGCAATAACTTTATCACTGTTACCTATTCTTGTGAACCTGAAGTAATGTTTCAGATACGCCACTCCATGGCTCGAGGTGCTGTTCATCTTTTCCAAGACACACGCCCCGAGGCGCTGGCCCGACAAGGTGACGACTTCCCAACGGGTCAGACTGGCAAAACTGGCGACGAGATGCTCCCCAAACGTATGCAGCCAGTAAATGTCATCATACAACACACACAGTCTTTTGAATCGAAACGTACCCCTCTGTCGGAATGCACCAGCCAATGTAGAAAATTTCCCTCTATATCGTATAATAAACATCTTGGCATAGACATTATAACGAACAAATAAAAGACCGGTACCCTTAAAGGGATCAGCCTCCATGACCTTGGCTAGCCGTAAGACCTTATGAAATCGATACTGACTAATCAACCTCATGGGAGGCGATCTCTCTGTAAGGTACGATGAAAGTTGACATCACGGATGCCACACGGAAGACATTGAGGAGAGGAGGTGTAGTACAGAAGGATTTCCCCTGCTACAGTATTGAGGAGATGAGGTGGAGTACAGAAGGGTTTCCTCCCTAGTTACGCGAATAAACAGCGTTCAAACGTCTTAACTTTTGGTCTTCTAACGTAAAGGATTGAATGTGGGTGATGAGTAAATGTTGTTGTGTGGGTGACTGGTAACGTCCCAGTCACAAGGAACTACTAGGTCACTGCCACAACCTGACGAAAACGAAACGTAAACCTATACTTAAATGTAAGAATCGTAGTACCCAGGAGTAACGTTGTGTGGTGCAGCTGTTCCTGCACCTCACTGAAAGTCGTGGAAACAGTTCCTATCACCAGTTTTGTCAACCCTAGATTGCATTTTTACAATGTATGCCTAACTCGGTTGTCTTTATTAAACAGACCTGCTTGAAACCATATCAGGAATAGCCAACGACTCTTGAAAGTGAAAATACAATCTGCCGGTTTATAGCAGACGTCACCACTCAGTGGTCTCGTTGCTGCTGATCGCCACGCATCACCACAACTGGCAACTACGACCAATTTTCGTGGTCGCCACGAAAATGGCCAAGTGAGTGTGCTGGGACTCACCACGGAAATTCTGTGGTGACCACAGTTGCCAAAAGTTGCCGAAAATCAAACCGGTTTGATTTCTCACCACGAAAATTGCTCGTACATGTAGTTGCCAGTTGTGGTGATGCGTGGCCATCGGCAGCACATGAAGCTACAGAGTGGTGACGTCTGCTGTAAACCGGTGTAATGTTTTTCACTGCCCCCGTTTGCCAGTGCCTCCCAACAAAAGATTGACGGAATAAGCCGCGACGTGACAATGGGGGAGGCACTGATAAACATGTCTTTCTGTATTTGAGTGCCCGCCGAACAATAAAGCGGGCATTGTCATATGGGGG
>NMRB01001284.1:89953-152044 GCA_002633025.1 Notospermus geniculatus
CACCTGCAACCGCCACAAAAATTGCCGACCACGAAATTTGTCTGTACGAGCAACAAAAGTGGTGATGTGTGCTGCTAGCTTTTTCTGTTACATTTTGGTTGTCACCGCCCATACACTGACATGTAGTAAACCTAGTGACATGATTCAAGTCCTAGTTCATAGTTCCTCACTTCAGGACTTCTAAAATGTGAATGTTTTCTAATTCAAGGGTCGGGATGATGGAGATATCATGATACTTTTTGATATCTCGAAATTGATAATTTGAAATAATTAGTTTGTGGTAGGTCTCGAGGCGTAAAACCAATACTTATACACAGGTTATTGATGATGTACATTTCATTTACATAATGACCTTGAAGATCCGAGGTTAAGATCAAGGCCAAACATTACATAAATAGTATTTTTGCCTGTCACCAATAATCATATCTTACTTCACGGGACAGCTAGAGTCATGAAAACAGTTCCTATCACCAGTTTTGTTAATCCTAGATTGCATTTTCCCTTTCAATTAGAGTTGTTGGCTATTCCTGATATGGTTTCAGGCAGATCTGTGTAATATGACAACCGAGTTATGCCTACATTGTAAAAATGCAATCTAGGATTTAACAAAACTGGTGATGGAACTGTTTTCATAACTTTCAATTACAATGAGGTGCCGGAACAGCTGCGCCACACAACGTTACTCCTGGGTACTACGATTCTTACGTTTAGGTTTAGGTTTACGTTTCGTTTTCGTCAGGTTGTGGCAGTGACCTAATTAGACGCCCAGTCGAAAGAGGGCAGCACAAGCTTCAATTTGATGTGTGTAACTCAAAAGTGACGAAATTAGACTTATGTCCTTTGTGCTCTGAGGTCTTCTTTTATTATTCATGTTATTGTACTGGAAGTAGCAGGGGAATCTACCACTCATGTGCAGCTAAAACCAGAAACGCCAGTCAGAAGAAGACATGTATTGTAGTCCTGAGCAGAGCCTGTCCTCATCCCAGTCTGTTACACAGGATGCTCTACTCACTGTTTTGTTTTTGAACTTTGAGCAAACCTTAAGTGAAACATCTCAGAAAGATACTGACCAAGTTGGCATTATGATTTTACCATATTAACAATCAATGCTGTCTTGCCCAGTGTCTGTGACTACCCACTGGGTAAGTCAAGACTACAGCATTTGAAGAGTCCTCAGTGTGAGTTGGAGAAGTAAGAGATGGAGGACAACAGTGATAAAATTTGATGTAAAGAACTTTAATTGCAATAAAATGGCCTGGATAATGCTAGCGTCCAATGGAAATACCTAGAATGTCACATTTTGTTGTTTTCGAGAAAAATGGGTTTATGTGGAAGAGTTTTGTTGTGGAAAACACTCCTAATTAAAAATATGTCATACAACAGGATTAAATGCAATTTGCTATGTTTTACCTCTGATTTCATGCTGAATTTGCAAAGGTAAAAACGTAGTAAGTCACAATTCTGATGACTTAGACGTAAAAACCAAGCAAGTGCACCACTGTCTTTCCGAGGCTTTGCCGAACATTTTGCAAACAAAACCTGTTTATTATGATGAAACAATACCTAGAAAGTACGAATTTGGCCTTAACTCATTTTTTTCCAAAAAATGTGACTTACTAGGTATTTCCATTGGACGCTAGAATGTGACTCACAACTTAAGTTTTCTCGTCAATCATTTCCGCCCTGCTGCCTTGCCACAACTGAACAATAAACCCAGTAAAAATGAATAGAACACTGAGACATGTTTCCAGCAGTGCACTCACCTTACTTGATGCAAAGAATGTGACTGGAGTTAGACTAGACAAGACATCAGAGTCAAGATGATGACAAACTTTGAAATTATAAAAGTTAACAACAACTTAACGATTGTTCAATATCAACCATCAGGAAAAAAGTACACTAAAACTCAGTGTGGCAAGTAAAAAGGTGCTGAACAGAATACTAGGAGACAATGATGTCCACTAAATGAATTAAAATACATCAAAAATACAGTACATGTACTTAGTTAGTTAAAATGTTGAATACATGACGATGTACAGTATAGAACTTGCCTAAGTCGATGCTCTTAACAAAAGCTTAGAGATTGGTACTTGAATTAAACTTAGGACCGTATTCTAGAAGCTTCCTTAACTCTAAGGTTTACCTTTAGCTATTGTTTGCAAGGCAGAATACAAAAGCTTAAAGTGGACCTTAGAATTAAGGAGGCTTCTAGAATACGGGCCTTAGTATAAATGGACCAAGACTAGGGTTAGGACGGCATGTGTTGTTGTTGAGTTTTTGACTGAGGCAAAAACGTTGACTTTAGACACTGTCGACTTAGGAAAGTTAGTTCTACTGTAGTGCAAAAATGTGACAATTGCTTTCCAACAATTCAATCAATTGGCTCTCAGAAAGTTATGGAACCAGATGATATAACATGTCGGCTACAAACAACAACTCGTAACTTCCAAAATTTCTGTCATTACAGCCTCAATGATTTGGAGCACGGATGTTATTAACTCCAAGTGGAGCTCACCACCAACCTCCCTATTTTGTTCCTAAATCTCATTTCTCAACAATTTCAACATCACTGTCGACTGTCACTTCATCATCTCTATCATGTGTCACAGTAACATGCTCTGCTACATGTAACTCGCCTTCATCCTCAGCAATGGAGTCATCATCTTCAAAGTTATGTAGAGTCTTCAAGGGCACTACTTACCTCATTTTGATCAGCATCAGAACCTGCTTCATCCATGTCATTCTCAAGTGCTAAGATAGGAACACTAGCAACTACCTCACCTGCAGTACGTGGCTGATCATGGACTCCATCCCTGCTGTCATCATCTTCATCTACATGTATAGTAATTGCAGACTGAGAGACGTCAGATATGGCAGCCCTCGTCACTTTGTTTGTGTTACTCACCTTCTCAATCTGTGGCTTTTTACGAGGTCCATAGGGTTTAATACCAGGTCGTCTGCTCTTGCAGCCAGCGATGCGCCAACTTTTCACCACAGGGGTGGGGTCAAAGTCCATTGGATCAACTCCGTCCACATCCTCGCACCCAGGGTCTTCACAACTCGCACTTGGTTCAGACCCTGGCGACATCCATACCATTTTAGTAGGGAACCAGCGGAGCACTCGACTCCGCCGAATCCAGCCAATCACAGTGAAGCTTCTATCCCGCCTTGGTCATATCCCAAAATGGCATCTGTGAAAAGTTCTTGATTCGCTGACAAACTCTGATTGTTCCTGAATTAACTTCGCGTCAACATGATTCTCAGGGATTATTTAGAGAAATAGGACGTACAAATGGAATCACAACACGAAGGTATGGTCCAGTTCATCTGTTTGGGGCAGCTGTCATTCGACAGCGTGCATAAATTAATGGAATGAGATACAATGCTATGAGCCTGGTACCCGGCAACTCGTAACACCAGATCTGTGTGCAGACGTTGTAGCACTAGGCGCGATATTTATCTATTAGATCAAGTGGCATTCCCCCACTGCTTTGCTTGGTTTACTTGTGAATTACCGATTGGCGAGTACACACGAGGGAATGTCCCTCTTCCCCACCGCAACGGGGTGGATGTCCTCAGGGCATTGAGGGAGGGTACTACCGTAAATGACCTGAGATTCTCAGGATGCTCTGTCCATGGAAATGGGTACTAATGCTTCCATAGTGTCCGCTCTCAGAGACAGGCTCCAATCTCTTAAGTACACGCTTTACTGCAGAGATAACTCTCTCCACATGAACAGATGGCACAGGTACACACATAGTGATTCTAATGATGTGACTGATGTTTTGATACCTTTCAGCTTTCTCAGTCAGAATGTGTGCCCAAAGATCATGACATTTCAGTTTTGAGTGATGTTTCTTCACATCAGTTTTCAGTTTCTGCCACTCAGGCAGAACATTCTCAACATCACACCCATTTGAAACCAAAGTCTGGATTTCCTCTTGACCATAAGCTACAAGATCCTCTGTGGCGGTTTCATGGGCAATGTCTATAGTGTTCATGTACTATTTACATACCCTTCACTTCTATACACTCCTTGACAAGGCTGACTGGTACTTATTGGTATTGTATAATAGGAATATTGTGCTGGCTGGCTGGCTGGCTGGCTGGCTGGCTGGCTGGCTGGCTGGCTGGCTGGCTGGCTGGCTGGCTGGCTGGCTGGCTGGCTGGCTGGCTTGTCGGTGTCGGTGTCGGTGTCGGTGTCGGTGTCGGTGGTGTTGGTGGTGGTGGTGGTGGCGGTGGCGGCGGCGGCGGCGGCGGCGGCGGTGGTGGTTAATTAATTAACTAACTAACTTTATTAAGGGCGAGCCAACGTTTTGAATTTTGAAACGTGGCCAGGCGTTGTAAATAAAAGATGTCAAAATACCATAAAAGTACAAGATATATGACGGAAATGAAGGCACCTGCGGGGTCTATAAGGCAAAAGGAATTGAATGCGATGTATCTTGGAACGCACTAATTAGCTAATAAATTGAAACAAAAGACTAGTAATCGGTACATTTTCCCACGAAATGGTACATTTTGTGGATCAAACGACAAGTGGATCATAAAGTTCGAGGTTTTTTCTATTTAGTCCACCCATTTTGACAGCAATATTTTCAACAGGTATAGAGTACTCGGCATGTGAATTCCATGCGTGCAGCCAGATTAACCAAAACAGGGCGGCCATATTGGATTTGGATTTTACTTCCTGGTTGTCCTTTTTGTACTGAGCGTGTATGGTGTACATGAAGAGCATGTCAGGACACCCTCGCCACCCCAGGTTCTATGGATTTGTGACATTGTTGCCACACCTTCAGTGTGTCATTTACATGCTTCCTCTCCAAGAAAATTGTACCTGTTTTTCGTGTTTGGTGAATTTCTTTGTTTACGACTATGTAATGTAATTAAGCTGTAATCCTTTCCTCATTTTCCGTGTCTATAAAGCTGTAATCCTTTCCTCATTTTCCGTGTCTATAAAGCACAGTGATCACATTGGACTATAAAAACAGTCAACTGGGGGTGTCTTTGTTGCTTTTCTCAGAGGGGCCTGGATTGAAGCAATATGAAAATTCACAATGATGGCTCGCCCTTAAAGCAAAAATAATTTAGTACATGAAATCAAATGTTCTGGGCAGGACTGTTTCTGATAACAGATTGAAGCCCAGATAACAAAAGTTAATGCGAACATAAATGAACGAACATTTAAATGAAGACAAAAATAAGAACTACATTAACAAACAGGCATGAGAAGTAAAAGAACAAAAGACGGTAAAGTGAGGACAGGTAAGAGGAGGGACAGTTTACCCTTCAGACTAAGATTAAACGATTTTAGGGACCTTGTCCAAATTTCGCACACATTCGCGCCGTGCGAATTACAGGCGAATATTTTCGCATGTGCCACTGCGAATAGGCACACACGAATTCGTTCGGTCGCGATTTCAGTGCGAATATATTCGCACGTCGTGTCCGAATTTGAAATTCGCGCCGGCTGTCGGTCATGTTTTGTGGGCGAATGTGAGGCGATTTCTGTGCGATTCTGTTGCGAATTTGGGGCGAAATATTTGCTGCGCGAATCACCATCTCTCGATGCGGCAGCAATGCATGCACGTTTTTTCGCGCGGTTTTTATTGTGTGGATACTTGATTGAACATGATCATTATTGCTCTCGGGAGAAAAGAGAACCAACAAGTCATGATGTTGGCGTCAGGCCAGATTCACCGTCATGGATGTTCGACGATGTAAACATTAAAATTTGGCTGCAATCTTTGCTCAGTAAACATCGTTTTTTCACCATAACTCACAAGTATTTTTACTCTTATCAACAAATGAATACAATCTTTTATAAACAGGCCTTGATTCATGAAAAACGATCAAATTGACTGAAATTTTGACGGTTTTTATCAGGTTCCCCTCGTCTCGGTAAGACTTCCATCCCATAATATGGCTATGAAATTTGCATACGGCAGGTTGATGAGTCGGCTTTTTTCCCGACTTTCTTGACAATGTGTTCATGAATGAATCGAAATTTTATTCGAGGAAATAAACTTTGGATTTGTTTATTTACTACAGATGCCCCAAAGTTGCTAAATCAGGATGCAAGCAGAGTATATAGCGCCTCGCACGTGGCATATCATTCTAATTTGAGCTGTCAATCAAACTAGGCCGTGCCTCTATCTTGCCAGCTGACTTCAAAATGGTGTCACACTGATTGCTGATTCTGTCGGCATGTGAGTCATGTGCAAATCGATGAAATCTACACACCTCGATGCCAGAAAGATGTGAAATTCAGGTGTATGAAAGTTTACTGGATCAACTCCAATGAACGGACATATAGTTCCCGCGGATGATCTTTACTTTTGAAAATGAGTGATTTGGTTTTCACCTCAAACTCATCGTAGGCACGTCGGCGCACCGGCAGCGATCATGACGTATCAACGCGATGACGTCATGCATCTACCACCTGATTCTATGGACCGTTCTAACTGCAATAAAAGGAAAATTGAAGTAGGGCCTATCCTCGTGTCCGTTCTAATGGTGGTTTTCTGCACTGTGTTTTTGGAACATTAATGGTTGTTTTCAGCAAGGTGTTTTTGGGACATTAATAAACTAAACTTATCATCATTTCAAATGTTTTTATTTCATCTTTTTAATATGTGTTAAACATTACTGAAATGTTTCAATTTCATCTTTTTCATTTGTGTTACACATCACAAATACTCATCACTTCACAAATTTATCAAATCATACAGGTACACCGTACACTTTACAAAATATTAACACAAATTCATACAGGGTTCATGCGTTGAAGCCGTACTATTCATGCTTCACCAACCACTTTCCACCCTCCGCCCTCGGGCATGTCGGATCACTTTCGTTTTGGCCTACACTAAACCATTCACAGTCATAAGTTCAGCCGCATCTGTAGAATTCTGCAATGTCAAACAGAAACTGGTGGTATACATCTCCACCCACGCGACCAAATCTGTACCTGTACATAAACTCGTCCAGTACATCACCAATACGATCGTGCCGAATTCCCTTCATCGCTTTAATTTTGTTCTTGACCAACCCCCATATGCCTTCGATTCCATTCGTACACACTCCATCAGCAGACTTAAATTCTTTGCTGTGATTAACTGTTCCATGTTTGTACCCCTTGTCTTCTAAACACTTGTATGACGCCCATTCATCACTGTAAATGGTGGTCCCCTTCTGAACTGCATCTTCGATAATCGGAATGAGTGTATCCTTCGTTCGGTTGGCGACAGCACGCAGTACCACATTACGTGTTCCACGTTCAACTAGACCAAAAATCCATTCATCCTGCTTTCCAGTACCTCGATGATACTTTCTCTTCTTACCAAACAGACTCTCATCAATTTCGACAAAACTACTATCAGTATCACCTCCTAATTTACAAGGACATTCCTCAAGTTTTCTGGTGCAAATATCACGACAGAAGGAAAACCAGTCAATCACAGTTGTTTCATTCACGTCAGGTATCAGCTTCAAGGTTTGGTACACTTGCAAGTCAATGCAGAAACACCAAATAATTTCCATTAATTTGGTTAACGGCAACCTTGACTTCTGAAATGGAAGAACAGGACAATTCACCAACATGTACGCATCGCATAGGCCTAGGCTAGGCTACCAGTAAACGCACGTGTTCACGTGTTCTTTAAAGCAACCAAAAGAAACGTAACCGCCGAAAAAAATTATAAACTCACTTCAAAAAAAGAACTCTTCCTAATACTGCTTCTTGTATAACAATTCCTGCACCTCCAAGTCTCTCCATCTGTGACATCAACTCTCTTCACAATGACCATGGTTTCATTACAACACGGGCATGACATACGACAGGCAAGCAACCCTCTGCTCCTAAGGTATGCAATGCAACTTCCAGTACTGTTTACAACATCATTGCACAATTCACGCATTCCTGGAGCAGGGTGACTGATTCCACTTCCAGACTCCATGTTTCATTCTCTGCTGTCCATGACTCCAAATTCAAGTAGAGTGACAGATGCCGGTCAGTATTGTACGTCTTTACGTCATGCATGTCATGTGGTAGCAACATCATCTCACTTGACGTCATGACAGTCTGAAGAGTCTGGGAAATCATCCAAGTTCTCATCAACCAAATGACGTCACACCTTTTGGACGTCACAGATTCACCGTCATCACCATTGGCAGTCATCCAAAATTTGGACCACATGCGACGTCAGCATCACCTGACGTAATGACGTCAAATTGTGCTCATCTCACTGACTCGGCATTATTGCACTCATTTTTGTCCTGACTCAGGCAAAATTGGTCGCCCGACACCATTCAACATTGTAAAACGGTCCAAACATGAGCAAGCAAAGAATAAAGTTCAAAGACGTGGATGTGCAGGCCATCCACCGAAAAGCAGCAGCAATTCAGTTCAAGTGGGATGAAATACTTCCGAAGGAAACACTGCAATGGTTGTCGCTCTACGAGAAGGCAACTAATTGCTCTATCGATTTGGTAGTTCCAGGTTTGCTGGCTTTGACGGCAACCCTTTGCGGCCCACAGACCAGAGTGCAAACATCCCCAGGGGTATTCATCTCACCTATGAATTTATTTGTTATTTCCGCTAGTCCACCGGGCAGTGGAAAAACAATTGCTTACGAAAGAGTCATCAGAGACGTCATCGACAAGTATCAACTAGAACACAACGGAAAGTCATTCCATCTTGAAACGTACACCACTGCTGGCATGCAGGCACATCAGATGGAAAACGACGGCTACGGCCTAATAACTACCGATGAAGGGCACAGAATCCTGGCGTCTATTCAAGCCAAACAAAATAAGGGAGAGTCGGAGAGGTCCCTACTTTGTAAAATGTGGGGTGGCGCAGGTGACCACACATTACTATCAACAGGAAAGCGAGGGTTTCTCCAAACGTCAATGTCCATGGCGTGCTATATTCAACCTCACCCACTGATGAATGAGCTTGTCAACATGACCACAGACGACGGATTCCTAGACCGGCTCCTTTTTTTCGTTCAGAAGCCAGTTCTGTACAAATCTGCCGTCATTCGAGAACACCTGCAAATCCTCAACCAAACGAAGATGACAGATTTCAAAGATGTCTTCATTCAAATTGAACAGATTCACAAAACCTGGAACAACACATACTGCCTATCACAAGAAGCCCTCAAACGCTGTGACGAATACGCTGATTCGTACGTTGACTACGTCTGCCAGCAGTGGAACGATGACAAAGGTTGGCCTATTTCCCCTTCTTTTCATAGCCTAGGCTACATAAAAAAACCGTGTTCGTAAGATGAGGATCATGTCTTCAATAGCGTAGCTTTGGTTAACCATTACAACCATTTGATACTGCAGTTTCACTAGGCCTAGGCCTATATCAATTCAAAATCTTCATTCCAGAAGAACTTTAATTTCAGTACCGGTTCAGTTCCTCAACTAACGTAAATCGATTTTACAGAAAACGCACCACCGTCTGACGAAGAACCCACACATGTCGTATCATCCAAAGATACCATTCATGTCCTCCGTCTGGCTGCGAACCTGCACGTTTTGACTTCCACAATTCAGCACATTCTGAATGACGACGACGACTCAGTTATTGAAACACAAATACCACTTCGCATGGTAAATGCAGCAATAATGCTGTACACTGCTTCTCAACAACAAAAGGCAATCTTCTTACAGGTAAAAATAACCCAAAAAGTAACTCAACATTATGCAACAAAAATATGACTTTAAGAAAATGAAAAGAGATTTAAATTTGTTTCTCCCGTAAATGAACTAGTCTAGTTGAAGTATTTTGCTGAAGTCACTTTTACGCGTAAATGCTACTGCAACAATAAAACACTTCCTTAACCAAAAAAGGTACTAAACTACCTCTAATAATATTTCTAAAGGCGGCGCGAAGCGGTGTTGCCAAAGATGAAGTAGCCATCAACCCCACAAAGTCACTTAAAGACAGAGTACTTCATGCAATTTCAAGAACACATGGTCCGGTGACAACACCAAGATGCATCCAGAAGAAAGTCCACTCCGTTACAACAGAAGTCATCCAGAGTGAGTTTAGTAATTAATTGAAAAAGAAATTATTTATCCAAAAAGTTTAATTCTCAATCACATTTCATACTTACAATGCATCAACGACTTCAATGCAAATTCTCTTAACAAAGCATCCCTCATTCAGATGTACTTGAAGATATCCAGAACGAAGGTTTCGGGAAAGTGATCAAAGGCAATGTACTCCAACCGACATCGTCTTCCCAAGTCAAAGTGAAGAATCTCTTCTTCAAACCCAAGTTGGATTCAGCTGTTGAAGAAATCCTTGTTGCAGCCGGTGTAAACTGCAGCGACTACGTCAACGCCTTCGAGAACACCAAAGATGTCTCTCAATCAATGATCAACATATGTCGCCGTTATCATCCACAAGCTGATGAGTTAATGGACATTTTTGACATGTAAAGCAATATGACAATAATCTGCATCATATACAATAAGATCTAGGCTAGCACAATTCACGCATTCCTGGAGCAGGGTGACTGATTCCAGACTCCATGCTTCATTCTCTGCTGACCATGATTCCAAATTCAAGCAGAGTGACAGATGTCGGTCAGTATTGTACGTCCGTCATGTGGTAGCAACATCATCTCACTTGACGTGATGACAATCTGAAGAGTCTGGGAAATCATCCAAGGCCTTGGAAATCATCCAAGTTCTCATCAACCAAATGACGTCACACCTTTTGGACGTCACAGATTCACCGTCATCACCATTGGCAGTCATCCAAAATTTGGACCACATGCGACGTCAGCATCACTTGACGTAATGACGTCAAATTGTGCTCATCTCACTGACTCGGCATTATTGCACTCATTTTTGTCCTGACTCAGGCAAAATTGGTCGCCCGACACCACTCAACATTGTAAAATTTTGTGACATTTTGGACATGTAAAATAATATGACAATAATCTGCATCATATACAATAACATCTAGCCTATGCCTAGATTTCACACTCGTTGATCAGCCAGTAATTTCACTCGTAAATGGACTTTTAGGTCATGTAAAGTGACGACCTGGAAAATAAGCGTCACAAATGTATCTATGTTATTTGGAGAAGCTACCGGTATATCATAATGTGATTGATACTTCACATAATGAAATAATAATACCACATTTTGAACATTACATGTCTGCATTTTTACCTTTATAACCAAAGAAGATTGCAACCATGGTTACGCAACCGCAACTATGACGTCATTCTACGCACATCAACCCAACTGTGACGAAATTACAAATTACAAATTACAAATGTTTATTGTTACCAGTAGATATTACATCTAAACGGTTGAAAAGTACAATAAACTTTGGGATAGAAATAAGAGAAGAGAAGAGGAGGATAAACAGGAAGGGATCTGTCTAAGGAATGTACCCTTACTGCTAGTAGGAAGGAAACACACCACAACTCGGCGTTCCGATACAAGTAGGCCCTTTTGGCTTTTTGGCGGTAATGCCGATGTGCCGACGGTGCCGATGTGCCGACGGTGCCGGCGCTGCCGATGTGCCGACGGTGCCGGCGCTGCCGATCACATGATCTGCCAACGGTGCCGACGCCGCCGATCTGCCGACGGTGCCGACGCTGCCGATGTGCCAACGGTGACGGCACTGCCGCCGATGTGCCGGCACTGCCGATGTGCCGACACTGCCGATGTGCCGACACTGCCGATGTGCCGACACTGCCGATGCACCCACGCAGCCCACAAGCGGAACTACTTGTCCCAGTAATCCGTAACAATCATGACAACGGAAGCACATGTCATTGCTCATTAATCTCCTCATGCCGCGCATTAATACCATAATGTAATCAGGTCACCGTCGCGGACTACTTGGCCGTATATTGGAGTTGGGCCAGTTTACTTACTGAGGAATCATGTCCTTACACACCAGCTCTGTCCCATATCGATAAATGAGTACATGAAGGGTCGTTTGTTGCGAGATGAAAACTTTTTTTGCGCATCGGTGAAATGGCCGAAAACAGGTCGTCATATCCGGTGTGGTATTCGCACATGGTGCGTTCTATGATCATGCCTGCGAATTTGAGGTGAATATTAGGCGATTTGGGGTCGAATAATGACGTCTGTCACAAAATTCGCACCGCCAGACAGGGCTGTGCGAATATTTGCGGAGGGCGAATTTGAGGCGAAGTTAGCCGTGCGATTTTTATACAAATTCGCAACAATTTCGGACAGGTTAAATTCGCCCAGAATTCGCATGGCGAGAATGTGTGCGAAATTTGGACAAGGTCCCTTAATTGCAGAGGAAATAAAAATTACAACGGCCCTAATGGCACTTTTACACTCTACTGGTGTGATGGAGTTATCACCGTGAAGGAGAAACTGCAGCTTATCGTCCTGCCTTGAAGTGTTCAAATAACATCTGTAAAAACTTGGCAGCAACCTGAGATGTGCAAAAAGATCATTTCGGACACAATCTACACGAGTATGGCAAGCGGTTTGTCCAGTTTTGTCGACAAAATCACAGTTTTTGACTCAAAAACATAGATTTTGTTCTCCGAACTACCATTTTGTGTTCAAAATTATAGATTCTATCAAAATATAAGTTATAACCCCATTTTATAACAAAATCTATGATTTTGTATCGCATCTACCATTTTAGCTTCAAAATCCTAGTTTTTGACAAAATGATGGTTGTAACCCCCATTTTAGCTCAAAAACCTAGATTTTATCTCAAAATCCTAGTTTTTGACTTCAAAATCTATGATTTTGAAGCAGTCCACTTGATTCAAAATCCTATATTTTGAACCGGTAACTATGGTTTTGACACGTAACTATGGTTTTATAAAATGTACGTAAAATGTATGTGAACAGTACACACCTGGAATCGAGGTTCTGCATAGCAACAGTAACTATGATTTTTAGCTACGCCCTAAAAGCATGGAAAAGTATCAAAATACCAGATACAACCGCTATTTTGACAAAATCTATGATTTTAAGGCTAAAATAGTAGTTACCGACAAAATCTAGGTTTTTGAGCTAAAATGTAACCATCATTTTGTCAAAAACTAGGATTTTGAAGCTAAAATGGTAGATGCGATACAAAATCATAGATTTTGTTATAAAATGGGGGTTATAACTTATATTTTGATAAAATCTATGATTTTGAAGACAAAACAGGCGCGGATCCAGAGGGGGGGGGGGTTAGGGGGTCGTGACCCCCCTCTGCTCGCCACCACCAATTGTTTTTTTCTTCAATAATTTGCGACAATCAGCAAAAAACGCAAGAATAAAGCTTCTGCTTTGATACTGAGATGGCCTTCTAGATTTCACAATTTTCTGGGGGAGGCCCCCCAGACCCCTCATCGGCGCGGGTATCTTCGGTGCCCGCCTGCAACGACGCCCTCGGCGGCCCTGACCCCCCTCTGCCAAAAATCCTGGATCCGCGCCTGCAAAATGGTAGTTCGGAGAACAAAATCTATGTTTTTGAGTCAAAAACTATGATTTTGTCGACAAAACATAGGTTTTTGATTCAAAATCATAGATTTTGTATAAAGCGGACAAACCGCTTGCCATACACGAGGGCAGGTAAAGAAAGGTGTTTTGTAGTCTGCGACCTATGTCCACAGGCACACGAGGGATTGAGCACCGACGCGAAGCGGTGAGCAAAGAGGTGGGCTTTCAAAAGGAGATCACATTTTAACTTATTTAAGAGAATTTCTTCAGTCCTGGACAGTTTAAGGTTGGAAGTTATCAGGAATATTATTGTGTCCAAATTGATTGGGAACTTACATTGCTTAACAGAGGGAATTAGTCGCGGCAGTCAAAAACGTCTTCATAGGCTGGCTGCACGATCAAAAGAATCCTACGCATTATGTAAGATGTAGGCTCGCAACATGGGTTACGGTAGAGCTTGGTGGGCAATAGTGAGGTTGAGAACCGCCTACTTATCCTTATCCCGATCATGAAACAGACTGATTAAACCAAATACGTCATCAATTTTGTGGTTGAATGAATTTTCGATACGTTGAGCTACATTTCCCACAATAGATAAGTTCGTGAATACGGCGCTAAGTAGAAACCGCTTACAATAAACCTATCCTGATCGACCTTTTTACGTAATAGGCCTACGTCGCCAGTATGTGTGTAGATTGCTGACGTAACCCACTTGCATTCGATTCGGGCACTCACAGAGAATGCAACGAGTTAAGCAGTTACGTTCGGTCTGTCAGCACAAAAACACTGATTTCTCCAATTTTATATTTACAAAACAGAGTGAAAAGTGTATCGACGCCTTCCCAAAACTTTAGACCCCTAAAAAGGAGAGGTCGAATTCCCCAACGTTGTTGGGTATTGCAAAAACTGCATTTTATTTCTGTCAAATCCATTTATAACTGCTTGTTAAGTATAGGTCGTGACGCATTCTGATCACCCACTGTACACCGCGACCCCTGGTAGCAGTATTGCGTACCAGGGTCCCACATTACACGCATCCCAAAGTGTGAACCAATCAGATAAAAGTAGGTCGACGAAACGTTTTGTGCACGCACCCATGAAATACTTCAATCCCATTTGGCGTGTATTGGAATTTACTATCTTCCGCAGAAATAGTCCGGACCTGGTGGCAGAGTCAGTAAGGTGAAACCGCCTGACCTCTCCGTAGGAGATTGTGTTTTTATCCCCTGTAAGACTCCCGACCATCCCTGTATTTAGCCCAATCAGTGGTCGTCTTTTATCTAGATTTACGTATCCGCATCCGTATACGTTGTGCTTCCTCAAATGAATTAAAGATCCGTCAGAACGCAAACGTATCGGGATACGTATACATTTCGGTTTAAGGATAAGCTCTCTATTAAAAGCAGCCCTATCGTACGTAACACATGTGGGCCTCAAAAATATGGGCCTGAAGACGGTATTCGCGAGGAATCCCTGCATTGTTAAGGTAAACTAAGATTTCTTGTTAAATATTTTCAGTAGACATTATTTGGTACTTGCATCTACATCATACTCTATTTCTTGCGAATGCTATAATCTCTGAGCGGTTTTTGATTTTTAATTTTTTGGCTTATTTTGTCCAAACGGGTGCAAAACGTTTTCAAAAAAGACGTTTCAACCCGAATGTAAAATATATTAAGACGGGTGAAAAACATCTATTTTTGATCAGCAGGACAGATACGATGGGAAGAATTACGTCGCAATCTTGAACGGCGGTTTTCCAACCAGAAAAATGTAGGTTTACAGGGATCATGCAAAGATAAGCAATGTAGAGTACAAATTGAAACAAGACGAGGACAACTGTGTAGATCTTCGCTCATTTCATTGTGCACCAAATTGCTGCTCGGGATGGGAAGCTGACAGATGAGACTGCATGTCCGCTGCTTTCACCAAAACAGACTATAGAGAGCAACAGAACAGTATGAATGCAATACGCTGGATGGAGACGGCTGACTCGCAAGGAGCGAAACTTTAGCATATTTCGTTTCGTATCTTCACATACTCCACGACAGCGTTGAAATTTTTTGATAATTGGACGAAATGTTAACACTGCCATTATGCCACCGCGCTCCCCACTCCTGTGCGCTTGTTCACCTATCTACAACAGATGTATATTGTAAGCGTAGAAAACGACGTCATGGGTAACCGCTTTACAAACAGAATTTCTACTGTTCGCTCCGTGCGCGCACTACTTTTCAAGATGGAAACCTAGCGTCGATACTAAATTTAGTGGTGATATCCTTGCCCAGATATCAGTAATAGGGAATTGAGTGGGTCCAGATCGGAGGTTTGGAGGTATAACCAGTTTAAACCAGTTCGACAAATTCGACCACTTTTGATTGGTTTTAACCCTATCCGACCAGTTTTTGAGCGTTTTTTCGGTTAATCAAACCCGTCTGCTGGTCAATTTGAGAGTATTTTCATTTCGTCAAACCCAACCAGTTCGACAAATTCGACCACTTTTGATTGGTTTCAGCCATTATGCCGCGCACATCCCTNGAAGATTTCTTAGAATCAACATCGGATCACCGAGTCAAGCTAATTTAGAAGAGATTTTGAAATTAGGTGGCGTTGTGGCTGTAAGCAATATGAGTTTAGATTATTTGTATCAGCAGGGGATTATCCCACATAATATAGTGAAAGCAACTTAAATTTCACTGTAACATTTATTACAAAGTAATAGGGAATTGAGGGATGTGCGCGGCATAATGGCTGAAACCAATCAAAAGTGGTCGAATTTGTCGAACTGGTTGGGTTTGACGAAATGAAAATACTCTCAAATTGACCAGCAGACGGGTTTGATTAACCGAAAAAACGCTCAAAAACTGGTCGGATAGGGTTAAAACCAATCAAAAGTGGTCGAATTTGTCGAACTGGTTTAAACTGGTTATACCTCCAAACCTCCGATCTGGACCCACTCAATTCCCTATTACTGATATCACCACCTAGCGACAAGTTTGGTATCGCCATACCTTGTCATCCTCAGTGGCTGACAGGAATGATGACGTTGAATCAAACACCTTTTCACCACCGGATTACCTGAGTACCTGTTATTACTTCAATCGAAAACATCTCCAGAAAAGCGACTTCAGATCTTTTCTGAAGTACCTGCTACCGAAAAAATACAAAAAGAAGTTGACTGCCTGATTACACTGCGCCGGTACAAACATAATTACGAAAGAGAGGTACCTAACATCTGGCCTTGAGAGAGCTAACTCTGGTAAAATGAACTTCCAAACCAGAGCTTCACAAAAGTAAGGGAGGAGAAGTACGGTTAAGCATGTTGCAACTAGTATCAGCATAACGGTCATGCTGGCACCGCGAGACTTACTTTGTGACCTCCCCTCCTGTGTTGCCTGAGTGATTTTCTTCATTGTTTTCGAATGGCGCCTGTGGCTGACAGAAATGACGATATTCAGTATACAAACAGAAATGATTGGTATCGGCTGGTTGATTATTTCTTCCACCAGGAAAAATATACTCGAGAATTCCCGGTGTTCGCAACTGACATGGACACCGTTAGGTCCCGGATGGTAAATAGGGAGCATGCGTAGATGAGTGCTGTAGAATGCAAACTGGAACACGACGAGGATTGCTGTGGAAATGCGCGCTCTTTTCATTGTGCACCAATTCGCCGCTTGCAGCGGAAACCTTACCGCGATGAGTCTGTCTACTGCGATTGTCAAAACTGTCCATACAGAACAACCGAAAAATACGTAAGCAAAATAGTAGAAAGAAATACAAAACATAGCGCCCAGTGACTGAACGTGTTGACTTTCGGCAAACATGTATGGTTGCGAATATGCCGTTATTAACAGCAAGGTGTCGAATATGGATAGATTTCTTAAATAAAAACTCATGACGTTCTTCCGGTTGTGCGGCGTGCACATGACTAGTGCAGCCAATGTATTTCCAGTGATACCTATAATAAGAATAGTAGTTGAGCTGTAGAACTGAATCTTTATTGCGAGTTGATTGTAATCGTAGCCTGCGATGCCCCGTGTTGAAACGATGGAATCTGGTTGAATGTTCACGTAACTAGAATTCATGATTGGTTAATAGTGTTCGGTTACGAAATAACACTGCGCAGTTATGCATGAAGCGAACCTACTTTCAAAAACTTTCTTCGTTCTGTTCGCGTATGATCAATCAAATATCCTCCTTCTTCCATGTAGTCCTGAATAATTGCTTCGGAATTCCTTTCAAGATTTATTGAAGTATCAACAGCGTGGTGGTCCTGACAATGAATGTCGAAGTTGTAATGATCAAATGAGGGGCAAGTATCTTTCTTAGTTATTCGCAATATAAAGATCGACTAGTATCAAGATAAAAACGAAACGGACACATATAGGCCTACTATTCATTTGTTGAATAAAGAAGAAAGAGACAAAAACAGAACGCATTGAGTTATTTTGCAGACGTCGGCCACGAAGGTTGTTCCTTTAACCCAAAATGCTGAGCAATACTTCTTGCATGATTTCAAAGAAATCGGCGAAACTTTCCTGTATCATTCGATATGATTGGAATTCCAAAAGAAAATCTTTGTTTTTTTACCTGCATCAAATACAATAATTAGTCTGGTAACCGGAATGAAACTGGGGAATCGATATTACTTCGTAGGCCTATGGCAAGCGGTTTGTTCATTTATTCCATAAACTAAGTTTCTGCTCTGGAAACTTAGTTTTTGCGTCCAAAAACTAAGTTTTTGCTGGCATAGCTATGGTTTTGCTCTTGGAACTCGTATTTCAACCCCAGAACTGTAGTTCCAAGATCAGATGGACAAAAACTTAGTTTCTACTCGGGAAAAGCTTAGTTTATGGATGGTACGGTCAGAAACATTGGTCCGTATTCTAGAAGCCTCCTTAACTCTAAGGTCCACTTTAAGTTTTTGTATTCCACCCTGCAAACAATAGCTAAAGGTCAACCTTTGAGTTAAGGAAGCTTCTAGAATACGGCCCTTAGTTTATGCGGCTAAAAACTTAGTTTCTGAGCAAAAACTAAGTTTCCAATCTGAAACGTTAGCTCTGCGTCCTCCGGAACTATCATTTTGCCCAAGAACTAACATTCTGGTCCAAAAACCAAGTTTCTGGATGCAAAAACTTAGTTTCTGGGCAAATACTAAGTTTTTGACTGTAACCTATGTTTTATACCTCGGTTCCATAATCTCACTTGTACACACAGTATACGTATTTTATGATCGGGGACGAGGTACAAAACACAAGTTACAAGAACTGTTGTTTTATACCTCGTCCCCGATCATACGATACTGTGTGCACAGCTTTGATTATGGAACATAGGTTACGGTTAGAAACTTAGTTTTTGCCCAGAAACTAAGTTTTTGCATCCAGAAACTTGGTTTTTGGACCTGAATATTAGTTGGGGAGCATAATGGTAGTTCCGGTGGATGCAGAACTAATGTTTCAGATTGGAAACTTAGCTTTTGCTCAGAAACTAAGTTTTTAGTCGCAAGATCTAAGTTGCCAGAGCAAAAGCCTAGTTTATGGAATAAATGAACAAACCGCTTGCCATAAGAATCTAGGTTTTGTTCATCTGATGTTGGAACTACAGTTCTTCAACTGAAATACGAGTTCCAAGAGCAAAACCCAAGTTCTGCGAGCAAAAACTTAGTTTTCAGCGCTGTAAACTAAGTTTCCAGAGCAAAAACTTACTTTTTGGAATAAATGGATAAACCGCTTGCCATATAGGCCTCCATGTAGCACAGGATTTCTTCAGAAAGAAATCCTCACAACATTCTCTGTCGCAAATAGATCCACACACATACAATAAACACATCACTTCAGCTTGATCTGCGAGTCCATAAATGGCCGACCAATGGAAGAAAATTTATCATAAATGTTCCAAATCGAACCAAAAGCTCTTCTGTAGCTAATATTTGAGAAAAACCGACGTTGGAAATCTGCTTTTTTCGTGGTAGAAGGAAGTAAAGCATCGACCTGGGAAACTTGATTGATTGGAGTTGAGGTGTTTCAAGCGAGGATTTCCTGACTACATAGTCCATGAGCCAGACAGATTTTGACTACCAATTTAGTGCCCAGATCCAACATGGATTTTTCGTCAGTCTGATGTCTAAGGTGTCTGAAATCACGTGATGGACATTTAAATTTAGTAGCTTTATACCCCTAATTAGATTCTTAAAACCGTTCGTTGGAATTCCATTACAATACTTATAAAGACTTATATTACAAATCCAAGTGTCCATGTACAACTAACTTTTTTCTTGCTGGTTTTAGACCCTATAAATGTATTACAAATAGATAGAAATATGGCACCTCTCATTCAGATAGTTGTATTTTAAATGCTGTATGACATCGCTGTAACATAGAAACGACATATCTGTCAAATGTTGCCTCAAATCCATCAAAATCCACGGAAACGCCGTTTTTATAACAAATGCCAATCAACACGTATTCTAAACAGGCCTATTAGACTGAGAAGTGCCATATTTCTCTCTATTGGTAATACATTTATAGGGTCTAAAACCGGCGAGAAAAAAGTTAGCTGTACATGGACACTTCAGTTTGTAATACAAGTCTGTATAGGTATCGCAATAGAATTCCAATGAGTGATTTTAAGAATCCTAGTTTGGGGTTTAAAGCTACTGAATTTAAATGTCCATCACGTGATTTCAGACATCTTAGACATCAGACTGACCAAAAATCCATGTTGGATCTGTTCACTAAATTGGTACTCAAACTGCAAAATCTTGGGTCTGGCTCATGGACTAACATAGCCGATTATTCCCAAGAGATTTCCTCCGTTCAGTTTCTCAAACTATATTATAATTGACGGTGGCACTTTAAGTTCGACCGCCAACTCCTCCATGGTTTCTGATCCATATGGCACCATTTTCACAGGGACAGGGTTCCCACTCTTTTTCAGGATCCTTTTTAAGTAATTTTTAAGTACTTTTTTGGACAAATTAATGTAGTCAAATTTAAGCACCATTTTCCACCAACAACCGCACCGCCCACAGAAAGCTCCATCAGAGATCGTGGAGATGTACACATGACAAGGTTCAATGGGCGGCGCCGGCAGGCCGACTTTTCTTCTGCGGAATGTTGAGAATGACATGGGGGTGGTCCTTAAGTGGGTGCCATTATATTTTTTTACCCCTTCGCGAATAAAATGCATGAAGAAACTTCCAGTGATTTACAATGCCCACTAGCCTGGTTTCGATGGCCACTGTTTAGATGGCGCTGCGTAAGCAACGCCAGCTAAACGGTGGACGACGGAACCAGGCTACAATGCCCACCAATATTTTCTTCAACCATGCAGGGTGATTAGAAAACAGGAACTTCAACACATAAAACTGCTGCCGTCTGCTTCCGATAGGCCTAGATTATTGCCCAAGGAGTTGGTTCCTCCAAACATATTCCCCCCACACAGACTCCCACCAAAATGCCATCCTCTCGCCACATGCATCCTGTGAATATGTGTCGCCACGGGTACCATGCTAGTTATTACAACAACTGATTGAACATGTTCAATGTGCCTCGTCTTTCCCTACACTCTTAGCCAAAAAGGTTCTTTAGGGGTTCTTTGTGCCACACCAGAGGAACCCCAGGATTCTATATAGAACCTTCTGTAAAGAATCCGAAAGGGTTCCATATAGAACCTTTCGGTCGCTAAAGAACCCATAAAGGTTCCAGTTAGAACCCTTTTCTGAGGAAAAGGTTCTGTCTGGAACCTCTAGGGGTTCTTAAACAACCCGAGGGTTCTTAAATCAGAGGGTTCTCCTGGTGTGGCACCAAAGAACCTTTTCGGCTAAGAGTGTATCCTATATTTTTCAAGTTGTTTTACTTACCATGACCCTTCAATACCTTCCTCTTCTGCTGGCTTGTTTTAGGAGTTTTTTTGTAGACTTGGCAATTGATGGTCACCATAAACTACGACCCCATCACGAAACTCAACTTTTAAATTCTCGGCTGCGGAAAAGTTCCTTGTCTAACGTTCATGACATTGACTCACTCCTATATTTATGCGACGCGTGTTACAGCATGTTTTTATAATACAAATTATAACATATCTGGATGTGTTTTAAAATTAGATTTCAAACACACTCTGTGAACTATGACAGTATCTTTATTTACCCTGACCGTTTCCTTCCAATATAGTGGGTTATTTTAGGTTGAGTTCAAAACAGCGTTGAGCATTGGATGGAATTATACTGTGAACATCGCCAATATTTCTAATATCAGCTTTTTAAAAAATCGGTGTTACCAGTGGTTGGCTTCAAACAGCAGAGCGGTTTCTAATACGAATGTAGTAGGGCACAATCGGGGTGGATCCATGATGTGTGGGAAGCAAAAAAGCAGGTGGCTGGGAGCCTCATTAAGAGCGCCTTTCTTAGATGCAATTATAGCCCCACATCTAGTAAAAATCATGCCGTATTCACAAATCTTTCGGGCCCAATTACAGCCCCATCTAGGCATCTTATACAACTTGAGTACGGTACCGAATTCACTGTAGAATACTGTTAACATTGATTTAATGTATGTTGAGGTGACTAGATGAAGGTTTGTCCGATCAAACAGATTTTTCGTATGCATGTTGGGGGTGACTCGCGGAAGGTCTCCTTTCCAAAATGGCTGCGGTTTGATTTACAATAGCCATCAGAGCCGACAACTTGAAATCAGAGTCTGTGGTTTTATGAGGGAGAACCGTTGGCCCGATCAAACTGATTTTCTTACGTGGGTTGGGGGTGACTAATAAAAGGTTACTTAAAAATGGCCACGTTTCGATTTACACAATTGTCGCCAGAGCCGCCATCTTGAAATTAGATTCCGCTGCTCTCAGGGAAAACTATTTGCCCGATCATGGTTTTTTGTTTGGGTGTAGGGGTGACAAGAGGAAGGTTACTTTCCAAAATGGCCGCGTTTTGATTTACAATATGTGACCCGCTCTGGCAAAACCAGGCGCATGTCGCTCTTACCTTGGCCAGTTTCAATATTGTCTGCCTATTATGAAATCTGAAAGAATCTATTTCTTCCATTCTCCCCGTTAGATCCCCTTAGTCCTCACTTACCACCCTGGACTGCCAGACAGTAGACATCTCTGCGATCACACGCCGTTTCTTGCCAATACTTCATTTGAACCCCTCAACGAAGGAATGCTGCCCTGAGCCACCCCTCATTGCACCCCGGAGACCCAAAAATCTCTGTGATGTGCTTGTTAAAGCTGAGGTCCCCACCCCGGACATCCCCACCCCGGACATCCCCACCCCGGCTTGACGTCACGCTAATGGCGGGAGAGGAACGCCATTGCTCATGTTGCTAAAATTTTCGCATTTTCTGCTTGATCCGTGAAGCTGTGCTTCATTATATGTTATCAAGATGGATCATGAGACTATAGAGAACCTAGAAATCCTAGGGAAGATGGGGATTTAGCACAGTGGTGTGCACGCTTTCCCTCAATGCTGGCGGTGTTGCCTTATGTGGAGGCGTGGGTTCGAATCCCGGTACTGTCGATAGGCATACTGACCAACATAGCAGACCTATGAGGATTAGAAATCCTAGGTTTATCGAAAGATTCAGACAAGATTGAGGTGAGAGAAGCGTATAAACGCCTGGCCCTGATCTGGCACCCCGACAAAGATGGCGGCGATGGCGCCAAGTTTCAACTCATAAACAATGCCTACGTCCAGTTATCGAATCTACCAGACAAATTAGGCCTACTTTCGAACAACTCATCGTCTTCCCTCAAAAAAGACAATGACTTTGTCATCGAGACGAAAGAAAAAGGATGTTCTATAGTTGCCGACATAAATCCTAAGCTCGTTGAAAAGTGGATTTCACTGTGCAAATTGATGTATGGCCCTCCACAGGATCTAGGGGACAATGGCGTCAAATTCTCATCAGCTTTTGTCATCTGTGAGCCGGATGAAAACCGTGCCACCAAGGACTCGAAGCCTGTCAAAATGGGAACGATTCATATCACGATATACTCCTCAACAGCGAGAATGCATGTGCAGGGCAATTCCTATATTCTTTGGTACATCGAGCATCTTCCTCACATGTTGGCGTATGTGATGAACGACGTTGCACTGCCGCGCACCATCACGGGTGCAAAAAATGCTGCCATTTCTGTGGAAAGTGGGAAGAAACGTTCCTGTCCAACCTGTGAAAACCCAGACTCTGACTCCATGATTCAGTGCTCGTACTGTAAGTCTTGGATTCACTACGAGTGTACTGGTATGTCAAAAAGTGACCTTCAGCCTTACGTTACAAACTCAAGGAAAAAGTTTCGTTGTGGCTCTTGTGGCAGTAAGAAAGGTAGCAATGGTAACAAAAAAGACAAGGCCATCTCAAGCATTGACAATGTGGACTCTGGTGCAGCACGCCAATCCTCAACTGCTGAATCTAGTCAGCTAGCGGACACGAGTCATCTAGCAACAAAGGATGATGTTCAGCGATTGGAGAGCAACTTGGTCGCATGTATTGACAAGTTGTATGCAGCTATCTCAATGTCTTCACGTAACGTACAGTCTAACAATTCGAATGAGTGTAATGGAAGTTCCAATCCTGGGGGTGCAATGACGAATTCATCTACTGCCAGGGTAGACGTGGACATTCAAACCGATGACGTCCCATGCAAACACTGCGACAAAGAAAAGGCCAAACTTGCAAACGCTCTGTTTCAGGCAGAGATGAACTTGTCTGCTCAGACCAACACATTGTCACATGAACTTCAAATGTCTAAGCAGAAGATTCGAGTCCTAGAACAGCAGAACTCTAGTTGAACCAAAGAGATTGAAACACTCTTGGCTAGACTGAAGCCCAAGGAAGATCAAATAGCGGCACTGGAAGATAAATGCAATTCTCTGTCAACGAAACTTGGAGTTGCACAAGATGAGATTATATCCCTCAAATTGCATGCCTCGCGAGTGGATGATAGTCTCCTCTACTCAGATGTCGTCAAAAGCACACCTCTTCAAACGAATCATCATGATGATACTCCTGATCCGAAGAAGACGGTTCTGTTGGTTGGTTCCTCCCAAATTAAGGGGATCAGAGAGGAATGGCTATCCAGGGACTTCTGCACTGAAAAGAAGATTGCCTACACGTCTGAAGAAGCGCGAACGGTAATCGACGAACTTGATGACTCGCTGCCACCACACGCTGTGGCCTTTCACATCATAACTAATGATGTAAAGGAAGATTACAGTTACATCGTTTCAGAAAATATCTCTGAACTTGTAAAAGCAACGCAAAGGAAATTTCCTTCCACCAAGGTGGTGGTCTCCTTGGCACCGGAGAGGGACGATGATCCAGGATGGAAAAAGCGTTGTCAAGCGGTCAATACTCTGCTGTGGGAAAGATATGAATGTGAGAATTCAGTCACTCTTTGTGATAACCAGAACATTACGTGTGAGTCGGGTCACATCTCGCATAGGGATGGTGTCCATCTGACCAGATCAGGTACAAGCCGGCTGGCTGCGAATCTGAAAGACTGTCTCTACAATGTACTCGAGATTCCAAGGAAGAGTGATCACTACCACAACTATAAACGTGACAGAAGAAACCGACGAACCCGGGAAGACTCCACCTGGAATGACGATTATCGGGATACAAGATATGGATCTGGGTTCCATCGTGATCGTAGCCTTGGTCAACATGAACAGGATCAACATGGATACTACTGTGATGGACGTAACAACAGGTCACGAGCGAGAACCTACTCCAACAGGAATTATATTCAGAATTCGGAGTGGAACAGGAGCGAACCTCGCCTTGGTTATTAATGACAAATTTTGTGCAATAACTTATGCCCAAGTCGTATAAATGGTACAATAGACAGGTCACACAGAATGGCCTAACAGTCGGTTGCTGGAACATTAATGGGCTAATTTCAAAAGATTACAATAAACTGAAAGACAAATCTTTCCTTAAGGAAATTAACTCCTTAGATATTGTCGGGATAGTGGAAGCACACATTGATGTCTCTGCAGATGTTTCAATCATAGGGTATGAAGCATTCCCAATCTGTAGGAAAAGAGCCAATAATGCGACTCGTGACCATGGTGGCATAATAATCTATATGAAACAATCATTAAGAAATGGAGTTCAAATCTTAAAGAACTCAAATACAAATTATCAGTGGATTGTACTGAAAAAAGGCTTCTTTCATCTAGACAGAGACATCTATGTTTGTTTCTCACATATCCCTCCAGCATCTTCGAGTTACTCGAATAAATTGGACTATGATATTCTCAATCTTATTGAAACGGACTGTGCTCTTTTTTCTGATAAAGGAGAGATTATGTTACTGGGCGATTTCAATGCCAAAACTAAGAACGGTGCTGACTTTATCGTTGATGATGACAATGATGGTTTCATTCCATCACCATGTGATTATCCAATTGACAAACTCATTCCGCACAGATTTTCTCAGGATCAGCATGACATTTGTGCTAGGGGCAAATCCCTTTTAGAAATGTGCATTTCTGCTCAATTAAGAATTTTGAACGGTAGAGCATTTGGAGACTCATTGGGCAAATACACGTATCACGGTCTATATAGCAGTAGTGTGATTGACTATTGTATTGTTTCAGAGAATTTATTGCCCTCAATCTTGTACTTTGGTGTTAACAATCTTAGGAGGTCATTATCTGACCACTGTAAGATCTCCACACGAATTATGGCTTCTTGGACTCCTGATGTTGAAAGTGAAATTGATGGAAAACCTGATCATAACTATGTTCGAACACAGGAGGGTTTCAAATACGACAAAATGTCCTCTACTGGTTTTCAGAGGGCTCTTAATAGCCCTGTGGTTCAGAAACTAATTAATGACTTGAAAGAAAGGATGTCCTCAATTGATAACAACAGTGTTTCTTGTAACACTAACAGTCTGGTTCAAGATCTTAATGACATTTTACTAAAGGCTGCTGAAATGAGTCTAACGAAACGTTCCAATACCGGTAGCAGTAGGCATAAGACTGAAGCATCTAAGAAATGGTTTGTTACAACTTTAAAAATGCAGAGGAAAAAAATTGATGATATTAGTGCCATGCTATCGAGATATCCATATGACCGACATCTACGCTCCCTTCTTTTTAAGCTGCTGAAGGAATATAAAAAATCAGTTAAATTCTGGAAGAAAAAATATTTTAAAGATCTAACTGATAAATTAGATCGCATGAAGGAAAATGACCCTTCTCAATACTGGAAAATATTAAAGTTGATGAAAAACGACAGTGAGGAAACTAAAAAAGATACCTCTAAGGTTCCACTTCATAAATGGGAAGAACACTTCAGAAAATTGAATTCTATAGATGATCATTCTGACATAAAGTCTACTAATGAGCAGTTGTGGAATCTTTTTAATTCAGATTTTATCTCGCATAGTCAAGGCAGCAATGGAGAACAGAATGTCAGTATCCTGAATAGTGAAATCTCAAATGATGAAATCTTAAAAGCCATTCAGTCTCTCAAACGTGGCAAAGCTTGTGGTTTGGACTTAATTAGTGGTGAAATGTTGAAAGACAGTGCCAGACTACTACTCCCTTGTCTAAATAAATTATTTAATTATATTTTCAATAACGCAGATTATCCAGATCTATGGAAAACTGGGTACATCACACCCATATTTAAATCAGGAGATGTTTCAGATCCTTCAAATTATAGAGGAATTGCTGTCTCTAGCGTGCTAGGAAAAGTGTATAACATCATACTCAATAAGCGTTTAGACAAATTTCTGATAGAAAATAATGTGATTGATCCCTCTCAAATAGGATTTACCAAAGGCTCTAGAACATCAGACCACATGCTAGTTTTAAAAACTCTCATAGAAAAATATACAAAAAAATCAAGTGGAAGACTTTACACTTGCTTTGTGGATTTCCGTAAAGCCTTCGACACGGTTCTCCACCCTGCACTTTTATTGAAATTAAAGAAAATAAATGTGGATGGGAAATTTTTAAACAATATGGCCTCTTTGTATAAAGATACCTGCCTATGTGTGAAATCAGGAGATAGGCTTTCAGATAAATTTAAATCAGAGAGAGGAGTCCGTCAAGGTGACGTTTTAAGTCCAAATCTTTTTAAAATTTTTATTAATGACATAGTTTCATATTTTGATTCTCAATGCATGCCGGTTAAATTATGTGATACTCTATTGCACTGCCTAATGTATGCAGATGATCTTGTGCTACTCTCTGAATCCAAAGATGGTCTCCAGAAAATGCTGGATAGATTGGCTAACTTCTGCAAAAAATGGGGTCTTGATATCAATACCAACAAAACTAAAATTATGATTTTCAACAAGAGTGGTAGAAAATTAATTCAGGGCTCTAACTTCACTTTCAATGGGGAATTACTGGAATCAGTTGATAGATATAGATATTTAGGAATTCTCTTCCAGCCCTCTGGATCTTTTTCACGAGCGAAAGATGACCTTTTCCAGAGAGGTCTGAAGGCTTTCCACAAGGTCTGCCGTTCATTCGGCACTGTTTACCCTAGCATCAAAACCCTTTTACACATTTTCGATCATACTATCTTACCTGTAATCATTTATGGATCTGAAATATGGGGAACTTTTAATCCAGCATCTGCCAAAATTAGAAGGTGCAATGATTGTCATTTATTAAAAGCATATGAAGGCAATCATGTAGATAAATTACATATGAAATTTGGGAAATACATCCTACAGGTAAACAAGACTGCCTCAAATAATGCTGTATTAGGGGAGCTTGGCAGGCACCCTCTTTATATCGAAATAGCTAAAAGAGTTATCTCCTATTGGCACAGTTTGGAAACCCTTGAGAATAAAAATTTACTTAGAGTCGCCTTAATTGAAAGTAAAAAGTTACATGAAGATGGCTTTAATTCATGGTTTTCTACTGTCGATTTCATCTTATCTTACGTGGATTTAGATTCCTGTAAGAAAATTACTGAAAAACCTCAAACCATAACAAAAACATTACTGATTAAAAGACTATATAAAAGCTTAAAGGAACAGCATGAATCGTACTGGAGAAGAGTAATTTCTGATGATACTTCAAACAGGAAAAACGCCGGAAATAAGCTAAGAACTTACAGACTTTTTAAATGCGACTTTAGTTATGAAAATTATCTTACTGTGGTAAAAAATCCTAATTTTAGAAAAGCCATGACTAAATTTAGAATCAGTGCACACGATCTGGCTATTGAGAGAGACCGATACAGGGGTCTTGCTCCGGAAGAGAGACTATGTGTCCACTGTTCTACGAACGAAGTAGAGGATGAACTCCATTTTCTTACTGCATGTCCTAAATTTTCAACTCTGAGAAAGGAACTCTTCAACAAAATTTCTGCTACCGGCATTTCTAAACATTTTGAAAATCTAGATTATTCCAATAAATTTATTTGGCTTATGTCATGTGAAGACAAAACAGTCTGTAACCTTGTGGCAGAATTCATTTACAACTGCTTCAACATGAGAGCCTAATACTCAAACATTCATACCACATCACAGATACTTGAACCAGACTGTTTCATTTCTTATTTACTATGTTGAATTGTTTTATTTATTGTATGTCGTGATTAATTGTTCACCTCATTTATAACCTCTTTGGCTTTTCTAAGCCTCTTCATATCTCCAATCAAAATCCTGTACATTTTGTAATTCCATCCTATACCCCTAGAGGGTTTGTGATTTCAATAAATATTTCTATTTCTATTTCTATTTCATCCAACAGGCTAAGCCCACTTGTTACCCATGCTCGAGGAAAGGACCTAAGAGGGGTCGGAAATGTGAACTCTGCATCTCCTTACCATCCCAGTCCCACATCACTAGCTCCTACACGGGAAGGTCCCATCAACGTCGCCTGAGGAGCCACACGGATTGTGACAGAAAAAAATGTTGTCTACTGCATCACCTGCACCAGATGCTCCACAATCAACCAGTACGTCGGACTGACCATGTGTTTCCGTAGAAGGATAAACAATCACAAATCCAACATCAGACGAGGGATAGGGGATGACCGTTACTGCTCGTTACTCTATAATGGCGAGTTCTTATATAGCGCTCCATAGCGTATTACGCTCTCTAAGCGCTTCACACATTATTACCCCAGCCTATGATTCAGAAACCTTTCTGTAGAAACCAAAGGGCAGCCACAATATAGCGCACACGATGGACATTTCAGGCCAGTTGAGAGTCAGGCGCGGATCCAGAGGGGGGCCGAGGGGGCCGCGGCCCCCCTATTTTTGGAAGACCAACAAAAAATGGGTCAATAACTCCGAAAAAATGAGCAAATAGATGAGGAAATCATGCCTTCCAGATGCTTGGAAATCGTATAAGCGCATCTAGAATTCAACATTTTCTGGGGGAGGCCCCCCAGACCCCCGTCGTGGCCTTTGCGACTCCGTCGGCCTGCGGCTGACTGATTTGACAGACCGTGTATCCTCTTTCTTTCCTACCAATTTGGTAACCTCTTTTTTGTTTTCCACCGTTAATAGCCACTTTACACAGTTCCTAACATACTAAAATGTGCATTACAGCATTGCCTGCAGTCATGTTCACGTACATGCAGCCTACATTTGAGAGACCTTCCTTAAGTATAACACTCAAGAAATCTGGGAAACCCCTTGAATAGTGAAATTTCATTGGCTGAACCACAATTCCTGGAAATACTTTAGTTAAGGGTTGCCCTTAGCTGAGTATGTCCTTAGTTTGTTCTATGCATACACCTTAAGTATGGCACTTGGTGAAGTGAAATCCTTAGACTTTAAGGGTAAGTTTTACACTTAACTTAAGGAAGTTTTATGCATATGGCCCCTGAAGTTCACTGTACTGGAGACATGTCCGGATGAGACGACCCTCCTCTTAACAGAGTTGCGGTGGATGTGGACCCTTAAAATCATCACCCCCCTCAGGTATCAACACCAGATGCTGAGTTTTTGATAACCCCAGTCTTATTGTCAGGGCCAAAAAGTTTGGCATTCGGTTCCTTCCTCTTTTTCCCCTCAGTAGGCCTTATTTTTTCTTCGAGTATGGAGAGAAAGTGGCTCTATTTCTGGTGTAAGCCTTTTTCTTCCATTGCCCTTTCCCTATTCGTTTTGTTGGCCAGGGATTTGCATTTGCCGTTCACGCAGCCTTTCCGTCTATCTATTTATCTTTTACTGACGCCGAATCGGTTAAAGGGAGACTCCACTCATTGTAAACTTGTAAATTTTTATCAATCCATGTAGACTATTGCCATGAGTTGTGATGTCACAAGTGTCAATAGGCTGACGACCCTTGTAGTGAATGAGCTAGTACTGTGACTGCCCAGGCCTATTGGTTGTACCTTCATAAATATGCATTCAGCACTGATGACATCACGAGTGCTGTGCAATGGTCCCCTTGGGATCCAATTAAAATACTTAAAATGATGAGTTTCCTGATTTTAAAAAAAATACGACATGTTGCGGATATCAGTGGATTTGAATGTATTAACGATATTTCAAAAATTCAAAATGAGTGGAGTATCCCTTTAATGTCGTCCTGGGTATAACAGAAGTATACCCAGGTTTAATGTCGTCCTACAAAACTATACCCTGGGTATAGTTCGATCTACAAAAGTATACCTAGTACCGTAGTTTTGAGCCTAGGTACGAATTAGGAATGGATGGCTGCCATTTTGTTTCTCGCTTCAACTGAGACGGCAGATTTGCAAGCAACATCTTCAAAATATCAGTCAATATTGTCTGATTTTGTACTCATCGATGGCATGGGTCAACTGTTGACATTTGTCTCAACACAACGGTCCAAACTTATCGCAACTTAAGCTCACAGTTTCAAAGAAATGAGCAAACGAACAGAGCCGATCTGCGCCCCATATGTTTGTTCGGTGTCGTGCGTTCAGCTACCCCCGCGAGCCGTGCTGCGAGTACTATTGCGGATTTGAGTGACGATAAACGGCGTGAAAATTTCTTTGATGACTGTCGGTACGACATATTAAAATGATGCCCGTCGTGTCGGGCGCTAGAGCGATGTTTTTGGACTTGTCGTGCTTGTGCACGCTCATGTGGCATTTGCAAGAACAATCTCGTCTTCAGGTGCTGTATCCAATCCTCGGTATACTTTTGTAGATCGAACTATACCCAGGGTATAGTTTTGTAGGACGACATTGAACCTGGGTATATTTCTGTTATACCCAGGACGACATTAACCGATTCGGCTTTACTGACGCCATACTCTCTCAGGTTATTATGTAGGTGACAGTCTCGTTGCCACCGTTTTATCCTTATACGGTATTTTTCTCGCTCTTTATGTCATTTTACATGCCATATGATATCTTCATGTCGTATATTTGTCCATAATTTATAAAACGTTTTTCTTTCGGCCTAATCACGCTCCTTTCTATTATTATATCTGTTTATTTCGTACAAGGATGAGTATAGAGTAACAAAAAACGAAACAAGGAGTAGACGCAGGAAGACAGTTTGTACAGTGAAGGTGCAGGTGCAGGTGCAGGTGCAACAAATAAGTTACAGATATGATTGAATACAGCAGGTATCATATGGGATGAAAATAAGATAAGCAGTGGAACCGCCATAATCGGGTCACCCTTGGGACTGAGTCAAACTGACCTTAATAGGGGGGTGACCTCTTCAGGGAGGTCACCCTAGGTCAAGACTGCATGACTGGTGGCGCTGCGGTCATGTCATCCCACCACGTCCGCACTGTTGCCATAAATAGGCCTACATGAACATTGTACATTTTCATTCATAAAGGGAAAAAAATTCAATGTTTTCTATTTATAACAATTTGTTATGGGCAAATATAAAATAAAAATACAAATGATAAAATTATGTAGTTGCATAAATAAAGGTTATTTTGAAAAAAATGTGTGCACATTACTTTAGAATACACAATGTAGAGGTCACTAACGGCCAATTCGATTGTATATCGACCGAGATTAGGTCCTAGTGGAATTCCGAGATGAGTTTCTCTCAGGCTTGCTCTTAAAATGATATTGTTAAAAATTATTCGAATAGCGTGAAAGTCCGTTAACCCGAAAGTGAGAAATTTGCACTCGTCTTGCTCTCATTAAACTTGATGTGAAATTCAATAGAGAAGGCACTAGCGAGTGCTAGCATCCGCTCTAAAGATGAAATTGTAGGTGCCATAATAATAACATCATCGGCATAAAGCCAGTGCGCCGAAGAAAGTGTCACCAATATAGCATCCTGGCTTGCTTCTCCGAAGACTTTCTAACAGTTCCCCAATATAGATATTGAACAGGATAGGAGACAAAACTCCTCCCTGCTAGACACCATTACACTCCTCTCGCAGTGTTTTGTTTCGCTCCGTACCTACGCTTCACAAACCACTGCTTCGAATGGCCGGTATCCTGGCGATTTACCGCCAGATGGCACCACTACTGTCTAACCAATCAGCGCCCACCATCAGGTTGCAACTGAGTAAAATCGTAAAACACTTTCTCCAGCGCAGCAGCGGGAACAGTAGTGGTGCCATGAGTGAAACTTAGTTGTCGCCATCTGGTGTCCTTTTCAAGTATACAAAAATATTTCACGAGTTAAACTTAGTTGTCGCCATCTGGTGTCCTTTTCAAGCATACAAAAATACTTCATCAGACTTACACTTAGTTGTCACTTAGTGTCCTTTTCATGCACTTACAATGTAATTGCTTGAAGTAACTGTCTTTATTGCTCAGTTACAGATGTCTTTCTCGTGTCTTATTATTTGCGGTAATAACCGCCCATACGCGTAGCTATGGCATTATTGATTAGGACTTATGGGAAAATTCCACAGTAGCACTGCAATCCCGTCAATGAAAAAAAGTATTTGTCGGCTAATCCAAGTCATTCACAGGCCCAAATAGAAACATATTCGTGGAATGTATTCACATTTTCCTGCAATCGGTTCCTAGCACACTTGTCACAAAAGCACGTGAACGACGTGGTGAACTGGCGGTGGGATGAATGCATGAATTAGACAAAGAACGCTGTTACTAAGCCGCATTGTGGCATTTTTGACAACGGCTTATGCTGATTGAATGGCCGATTACGCTGTTAATAGGCGTGATTTCTTATCTGCACGCGGTGATAGACAGTGAAGCGAACATTCGACTTCGGCTTGGCCTATAAGCAGAAAGCACACGACCACCATAAAATCACGAATTTTCGTGTTATTTTCGGCGATATTGTATCCATTCATATATGATTACTTACTACGGATAGCTTTCGTAGAAACAGTACCGCTAAGCACAACTAATACGGCGTGTTATCGCAATGGGAGACAAAAATGCATATTCGTGAAAAATCCTGTATAAGGATATTCTACTCACTGTGGTTCGACAAAGCAATTCGCTGGCTACGCCGTTTTTCGCGCCCATGAACCATTGCGTCGAGGTTCTGTTTACAATTTTGGCAGAAGTGCGCAGATCTTTCTCGTTTTCGTCAATTCGGGATTTGTCTATAGCCTAATGATTTCTTGGCTGACGTAACGGTATTTTGTTGTTATTTCTCCCTTACGCTAGCCCTCCATCTTCATGTCATAACCCCTGATATTGATAACAAACTGGCAAATTTGTTGTAGGAGGTATTTTCATGGGAATGTTCGCACGAAATCCATCTTTCAAAATCGTGAATCCTTACATGTGCCACACCTTGACAACTCTTAAAGCTGACGTGAACGAACAAAAAACCCCCATGCGACGAGCAAGAGAATTGCAAAGGCCCTGCAAAGACCTCAAAAGAAGTCTCAGAACATGATAGACCCCACGACGCCAGGAGGGCGCCACCTTATTTGACTTCGAGCTTTCGAGGTGTCAACATCCTCTGAGCTCCTGCTGAACACTTTTATTGAAAACATTTTTTTTACCCAGCTGGGAATCGAACCCGTGCCTTGTTATCTCTGTTCCACCGTCTTCCCAGACTTCCAAGCAGCATTTCTCGGTCTACATTGAGTATGTTCCCAGCACTGATGAACGGTATTCGTGTCGACAGCAAGGCAGGTTGGAGTTATAGAACAGTAGTCACGGCATTCCTCTCTTGTCCATTGTATCTGGCCATTCTTTTTCGTTACCATTGTGCCACCGATATTATTCATGTTCGCAAATGGCTTCATACATCCCTCATTCAATGTGATGAGATAGAACATCTGAAGAAAGGGCAAGGAAACAAATATTGCTGGATATGCTTCTCCTGAAGAGATGGTCATAAAGACCACATTGGAACATTCCAAACTTCCTGGAGTTTGGAATGGCAGCACCTACCGCGACGAATCGGCCCCGTAAGCCAATGCCTCCCAACAAAGGACTGACGGATTAAGCTGTTACGTGACAATGAGGGGAGGCACTGGTAAACGTGACTCTGGTTTGGTGTGTCCGCCAAAGGGCAAGTCTACGGTAAAATCCAGGGTGGTTTTTGCTTGTTTAGTGCGATCTCTGCAACTCATGGCACCAAAGGACTTTTAATTACCCTTCATCATGTCAGGCTCTTGTCCTTCTATGCCCTTGGTATGAATTAAATTTGTTGTGACTCATAATTAGCGCACTGTTTGCTAATTAGTGGCGTCACGGACGTTACCTGTGCGATGTCACGTCCGTGACACAACTAATTAGCAAATAGTGCACTAATTATGAATCACAGTGAACTTAATTCATACCAGGGACATGAAAGGACAAGAGCCTGATGTGATGCAGGGTATTACATCTTCATGTGGTTCCCAAATTTGCAGAACCAGTACTGAATAAGTGAAAAACTGTCACGTCCGTGACCGTGGAATTGCCCCAAACAATAATAAAGCGGGCACTGACATACGGCCGGCATTTTCAATCATTACACCTGTGCAAATGCATCTAAATACCCTTGGATAGGGGATGTCCCCCAAAACACATTCGCGGATTGGTCTCTGAGAGAGACCAAGACCCCTTATACTACTACAAACAATACAGACGACATAGGAAGACGGGGGCATGAGATTTTATCACGCGGGCATTCAAGGTTGAGTGGCAATAACTATAACACTGATATCGGAAGAGGCAACGAAATCATTGCCGGTCTACACTTTTTATGTATTCAAGTTAGAACCGGCAAACGACATGGTGCCGAGTTATGCCGGATAATCATCCTTCACGCCGAGCAGAAATACAGCGAAGTCCTTAAGGGGGCGGTAGTGGAAACATACAGCGCCGTTTTAGTGCGGCGGTCGAAGGTTGAACCGTCTTATTTATGAATAACCATGTGTTGTTAATAAAATTAGGCGTCAAGGACAAGCTGATCATGGTTCGTTGCCAAAACCTACACTCTTTCAAAAATATTGTCCAGCACAATGCTTTTGTACACCCGGTGCGTCTGTGCGCATAGGCCTATTTTAATGACAATAAGGAGGTTACTTTAATAGCCCGCGTATTTCGAAAAGCGTAGGCGTGTTTAGGCCAAAATATGAAAATTTTGGGAAGACTTTTCTCGTCCATCAGGCATCGCACTTCAGTGGTTTCTTTTCATTTGGCAGCAGTATATTTGTGCGNCAGATGTGTAGAACAAGAGTAGCAATTTCATAGAAATACATGAAATCAATGCTACCTTTTTGCTTGAAGAAAATATTAATTGTTTTCAGTCGCCATTTGCAGTGCGCCTCCTTATGGCTACCGCCCCCTTAATATGGAACACCGATCACGCAGCCCACGGGAGAATATACGCGTGGGTTTGAACTGATTGAACACATATGCCACCTATTATTCATGACGATTCAAGGTGTGATTGGCCGCGCTTGGTGAACCGCATCTCGAGAACAATGAGCCTCTATAGGTGTCACGTCTGCTCTATAAGTGAGCATGCGACCAATTGATGCTCCCTATTGGATAAATCACACCCTAACAATTTAATGAATTTTAGTTGCTAATGGCAGGACATTTCATTGCAATCTGAATTAAGGCATATTTCTTTCTTAAAGGAGCACGGTATTGCCACTTTTTCTCGACAGCCGGCGCCACCGCGCGCCACTCTCCAACCCACGGGTCTGACTACGTCTCGGCGAATGTCCCCGATTTACTGCGTACATTTTGTAATGCATTTTTGTAGTTCGTCTTACTGCCGCCAGGTGGCTCCCTCTACGTCGGCAGTCAAATAACGCATTTGAGATCCAATACCGTGTTCCTTTAATCTACATGTAGGTCCTCACACTACTTCACAGGATTTTATAGCTGACGGCAAGCGGCACATGGATTAAAAGAGCAAAGAGGCAAGTTGATTGTAAATGGTAGATCATGATATGATGTTTGTCTTGAACATACGAAAGATGGACTGAAAAGTGAGCAATCAGTCGCGAAATGAAATGGCTGATGCTGGCTTCGTCGAGCGGTGACAAGAATCAAGGATGGTCCGCTATAAACCTTTTTTTATAAACTTTATGGGCAGTGTTTGGTCTCTCCACATTCATTTTCCGAACAATCCTATACAATCTGCATAATTTTCGATCGATATTGTGCGACACAATTTGGCAATTCAGCTCATCACTCAGTGCAGGTAGTCTGGACATGCATGCTAACCGTGAAACTCGAGAAAATGTCCGGTACGACAAAAGATCAGCTTTCACCCGTTGCTTGTTGTATTTGACCTCCGTGATACCTGTTGTAGAAAAATGAAACTACGTGCACTGCTGAATGACGGACACGTACGCCATTTATTCGCCCTGCGTTTTACCATGTTTACAGCATTAACGTCAATTTACGAGAATAGCCTAACGATAGGGCTTTCAATTTCAAGGTAGAACTACTGTTAAACGGTAGCGCCCAAATTAGCTGCGCCCAAAATAAAAAAAATCTTTGAAAAAATATTTTTGAATTTTTTTTCGAATTAAAAAAAAATATATTTGATTTTTTTTTTCTCGTTCCGCTGTCTTACGAGCATGACGATATGGCGAATGACGGGAACGAAATAAATGATTTTTGCAATGATAGGGCAGATAAAGGGCCCGGAGCTAGCGCCGAAGTGGGCAGTATACCTAAGGGCGACGTCTGTACGACAAAAGATCAGCTTTCACCCGTTGCTTGTTCTATTTGACCTCCGTGATACCTGTTGTAGAAAAATGAAACTACGTGCACTGCTGAATGACGGACACGTACGCCATTTATTCGCCCTGCGTTTTACCATGTTTACAGCATTAACGTCAATTTACGAGAATAGCCTAACGATAGGGCTTTCAATTTCAAGGTAGAACTACTGTTAAACGGTAGCGCCCAAATTAGCTGCGCCCAAAATAAAAAAAATCTTTGAAAAAAAATTTTTGAATTTTTTTTCGAATTTAAAAAAAAAATTATTTGAATTTTTTTTCTCGTTCCGCTGTCTTACGAGCATGACGATATGGCGAATGACGGGAACGAAATGAATGATTTTTGCAATGATAGGGCAGATAAAGGGCCCGGAGCTAGCTCCGAAGTGGGCAGTATACCTAAGGGCGACGTCTGCTTTGGAAATAACATCTGAAAGTGTAAACAAAACTGTGGACAACTGAGAAAAGATTTAATAATCAAGATTTTATTTGTGAGCATCACTGAATCTTGCTGTTTTTTCTGATAAGATGTCTTCATATCATCTGTAGCCATCACGTAAGGCAGGCGCGGCCGGCCAAAAATGCGCCCAAAATAGGCCTCTTGAAAATAGCTGGTATGTCCTTATCCTGGAAATTGAAAACCCTGCCGATTTCTTGGCTTAGGCCTACGTCTCCGTATTCTGTTGTTATTTCTCCCTCACGCTAGCCCTCCATATAGGCCTACATGTCATAACCCCTGATATATGATAATAGAACTGGCAAATTTGTTGTAGGAGGTATTTTCATGGAAATTTTCGCACGAAACCCATCTTTCAAAATCGTGAAGCCTTACATGTGCCACACCTTGACAACTCTTTACTTTCAAATACTGAATTAGTTTGTTCGACCGGCCAGTATTTCTCGGTCCGCATTGAGTATGTTCCGAGCACTGATGAACGGCATTCGTGTCGACAGCAAGGCAGGTTGGAGTTATAGAACAGTAGTCACGGCATTCCTCTCTCGTCCATTGTATCTGGCCATTCTTTTTCGTTACTATTGTGCCACCGATAGTATTCATGTTCGCAAATGGCTTCATACATCCCTCATTCAATGTGATGAGATAGAACATCTGAAGAAAGGGCAAAGAAACAAATGTTGCTGGATATGCTTCTCCTGAAGAGATGGTCATAAAGACCACACTGGAACATTCCGAACTTCCTAGAGTCAGCGATGGCAGTAGCTACCGCGACAACTCGGCCTTGCATTCCGATGTAATATTAGAGAGTTTTCGCAAAGCCCTGAAACGCCGACGCGAACGTCTATCCTATTGTTTGGTGCTCTCTTCGTGGCATCGAACAATGGGTTAGGCGTTGGCGTTGGCAGTGCCTCCCAACTATGGACTGACGAACTGAAGCTGAACTGCATGAACAAAAACAGGAGATTCCAGCTTTGAAGAGAAATAGAAACAACCATAAGGCAGTTTCTAAGTACCTCCAGAACATGATAGACTACCAGCCTATTTGGTTGGGTATGTCAATGGAGTAACATCAAGAGATGGCGTCCAAGGACGTCTGCAGCTCTGAAGGCATTAAGTTCTGTCCGAACCAGAGTAGAAAGTCGGTCACCATAGTAATCATTTCTTGTTGAAATTTATGGTATAGTTCAAGCAACATTTATGCATTCAAAAACAATGCCACGCTCATCTGACATTCATAAACTCATTAGGTATCATTTACAAATTGTTTCTACAAATACACACACATCACGTGAGTCATGTATGTATTGTTGCTCATCCACTGCGTTTCTGCGAAAAGTATATTCAAAAAACTAGACTATGGCAAAAGAAATAAAATACGATTCATACGCAGCATGTTTATAATGATAACATATGGAGTTTCTGAAAGTCAGCCAAGCGATTTATTATTTGCTGAGGCCTACGTTTTTGTCATTTTACCATAATACTTCAACAGGGAGCAATCACTAAAGAACCCTGACCAACCTCATACTCGGGTTCCGTACGGATCTATACTAGTCTGTCAGGCTCTGTCACTTGGACGCTATCTCTCGATGTGTCTCGATTGAAAGCCTGAGACTGAATACCGTGGCGCCGCTAACAAGCTGGTAGTCTATCGTGTTCTGGAGGTACTTCGAAGGGCATTTGCACTTCTGTAGACCACCATACTGCGGCACTGTGGTGTTTTTGTTCATGCAGTTCAGCTTTAAGCTGTGATAGTGGTTTTCAGATACATTGTAGGTCTGGCCAAAGGTACTTGGCTGACCTCCTGTTACTAAACTAATGGTATGGTCACAAATACGAATGTTACACAACCCTCGGCACCCAGTAGTGTCATGGCTGACTGGCTTTTGCTGACACCGTGAAATAACTATTGATTACCGCAACCCTACGAATAATCTAGCCTTGTGCAACACCACTATCTTTTGGTAATTAATGTGATCTGGGGCAACACCACTAGCTGTGGTTACACTACATAAAATCCCCGGGTTTTTTTGCGGTCACACCTTCAAGAAACCCGTGTCAGAAAAACACGGGTTTCTGGAACACGGCAACCTCGCCGTGCTTTTCGAAATCCCCTTGTTTTCGTTAGTTTTTCTCACGGCTACAGACGGCGCAGCTATTAAGTGACGTCGTTTTCGCGCCTCCAACAATGTGGGCAAATACAGAAATGTCCGAAGAGTCAGTGCATTGAGCGCAACTGTCGCCGGGCTACTTAACTACAATGTAGTGGTGTGACCTCTCGCCGGGCTTTTCGCGCACACGGGTTTGACACGGGTCTGGAAAAACATGGGTATTTTCAACAGGTGTAACCTTAGCTACTATCTTTTGGTGAATGTGATCTGGTCACATTCCAGAGTTCAACTAAGTACCTTTGGCCAGAAGGATATGAAAAACACTATACGTGACAATGGGGGGAGGCACTGGTAAACATGACTCTGTTTTTGAATGTCCGCCACACAATAAACCGGGCACTGACATACGGCAGGCATTTTCAGTCACCACACCTGTCTAAATGCATTAATATCGCCCGATAGAGGATGTCCCCCAACGACACATTCACGGATTGGTCCAGAGAGAGACCAACACCCCTAATTCTACTACAAACAATACAGGGGACATAGGAAGACGGGGGGGGGGGGGGCANGCACCAAATTGCCCAACCTCATGATAATTCATTGATAACAATAACTACAAAATCATTTCTGGTACGACATGTTACGTATGAAGCGTCTAAGTGAAATCTGACCCTAAAGTACTTGATCCTGTTTTTGGATTTACCAGAAAATTGACTTTTTTGGAACGGCCGAAAAAAATAACTTCATGCTATGTCGCATCGAAACAAACTCTGTTGGAAAACACGCAGCCATACCTAGCGCATGTCCGTATAACTGCAGATTTTAAAAAAAATTACTAATAAATTATGCTTATAATTATCAAAGTATAGCTTTTCCTCCACATAATTTTCTGTATTTCGGGAATTTCGCGGACATCTAGCCCAAACTTGGCTGTTAAACGGACAAGCTCCATTTGGTGAACAGCTCATTTCCATTTTCAAATTTTGAAAAATGCTTTATAAAATTGGAGAACAATTACATGTACCTAAATTTTGAACCTTTATTATTCACGTCCATTTGTTTACTATTTACAACACGAGCTCACTAGAGTGCGTTTCCAAATAGTAGGCCTACACGCAAATCAGCAGACCATTGAAACCTACATAATTGACTGACAATAGTTACGATCAGTGTGGCGCGAGCGCCGAAATCGGTCAATTGGCCGCAATATTGCATGTTGGATATTTCGGAAAAAGTAGACCGTCTACAAGGCCTATATTTTATGCTTGAATGGACAAGAAAAGATTGCATAACGCACTTTGCTGGGTCACCGACGGCTGCTGTCATTTTTTCGAAATGCGGTTTGCGATTAGCCACTTATAAAATATACTCCAGCGCTGAGGCGTCCTAATGTCGGCAAACAGAGTATAGGCAATTATGATTCATTATGATTCATCAGTTATACTCCGATTGGTGGCTTGGAATGCGTCTGCTTTGGGGAAAATCCAATGACATTACATCGACCTTACCACTAATATCGGAAGAGGGAACGAAATCATTGCAGGCCTACATATTTTATCTCAGTTAGAACCAGCAAAGGACATGGCGCCTAGTTATGCCGGATAATCATCCTTCACGCCGAGCGAAATAAAGCGATGCCCTAAATTGGATACTTCCCTCCCTAACAATGGGAGCAGTCAGCCGCGCATATTGCCAACAGGTGGCAGCAAAGTCTTAGCGGACCAATGTACAGGAAAATCTACGTGATTGTTGCTCGATCGATAATGACTGGGTCCGCTAGATGCATTGAATTGGGCCGTAGTGACACCTAGTGCTCAACTCGCTGCCAGCTCCTATTGAATGGATTTTAGTTGGTATGGCAAGACACTTCACTCCTATCTGAATTGAGGGGTCTTTTCTGTAGTATTTTGCAAGAAAGTGCCTGCCTGAAGAAGACCCCGCCCGGTTGGGGTCGAAAAGTTGCAAAAACGCTGCAGGACGACCTCTGCTTTTTTTATCCTATCTGAATTCAGGCACATTTTTCTTCATCTACATGTACGTCCTCACACTACTTCACAAAATTTCATAGTTGACGGCAAGCGGCACCTGGATTAAAATAGCAAAGAAGCAAGTTGAGTGTAAATGGTAGACCATGATGTGATGTTTGTCTTGAACATACGAAAGACGTAGTGAAATGAGGTGAGCAATCAATAACAGAAATATAGTGTAGTATTTGCTATAATCGATCGTCCTTTATTATAACGAAAGCAATGAAGGGAATCGATAACAAATTTTCCCCAACAACAATCATGGTATATTATAAAAGTTTGGCATTTTTTTGTGTTTTAACCTTTTCGTCAGCAGTCTCGCAGCTGCATTTTGGGCGCACTTTCGGCACTCAAATAGCAAAGACCGAGTAAGGGACTGTTATGAAAGTCAAGCCTAGATGTAACTGTGGCATTGAGTAGACGCGCACATGTGGCTTCATCAAAATGTCTTCTAATCTTTGAAATTCGATGGATCTGATGATTCACCCCTGGACAGTTCTGGATACATGGCTAGACAAGGACATGTTGGCATCGAATTGCGACCCGAGATTCCGAACCTGCTCGGATGCTCGAATGGCCGCAGTCCCTATCTGAAGGGATGGTAGTGGCTTCAACCGAACCATATTTCTTGGAGAAGCGATGACTACAGGGTGTTTCAAAAAAAGTTGTCATCTCTAAAATATCTCCCAGAACCCAAACCCATGAATATTTGTCGCTCAGATTTGGTATGTAGATAGGTCAGGATGCATGGCGGTGCTGGAGAAATTTTGGCTCTGACTGCTTCATACGTGGATGAATAAGAGGCCTCGGACTGAGCAGGTGCAAAATGCAAAAAAGGAAAGATTTATCAGAAAGCAATGAAACATTTATTTCATTTGTTGCGTAGGCTACAGAATTAGCCAGGATTCCTGGAATCTACCTTCCACATGGCCATTCAGAAGGGTTTGCAGAGTTCCCCTTCAGCCCAATAATTGAAATGTCCTCAGTGCACTTTCATCATCATGGTTCTTTTATTGTTTGGAGAACACCTGCATTTCGGACCCTTTTACTTTTGGGGGTCACCGTTCCGTCATAGACAAAACACCATCATACAAACATAAACATAAACACGAGTATGTCTACACCTAGCAGCTTACAAAATCTGAGCCAAAAATATTCATGGGTTTGTTTTGTGTTCTAGGAGATATTTTAGAGATGACAACTTTTTTTGAAACACCCTGCAGAAACCCTGTCTTGTCGTCTGGGCCGCCAGATCGATGCCAATGGCTTCAGGGCAGACCTCTGACCATCAATCATAACGGCTTACGTTCTGAGGGAGAGGTAGGGCTTGAACCACTCCAGGGCTTTGCTTATGATGCCCAGCCTATGTTACAGGCGAGCAAGCAAAACATCATGATTTATGGTGTCGAATGCTGCGGACATGTCCAAGAGGATGTATTAACCACGAATCGGAGCGAGTATCACACACACCCGAACCGCCTCTCCATGGTTCGTTTGAAGGGTGTAGCCTACCTCAGTCTATGCCAACCCACTGTTATCGACGCTACAATTAAATACAATTCAATTAAATACATACACAGGCCGAGGCCTACTGAAACTCGTATCCTATTAAAAGTAACACTGACTGGTTCCGATTCCTCTGGATTGTATATACATGTATGTCATACATTACTCAAGGGAGAATGTTTTGACCTTGAAATTTTGACTATAATCATATTACCCATGAACTCAAAGCTTGCCGTGAAACATCTCATTTTAACATTTGTCATTTGTTCTTCTGTCACATTCACCCAGCGGAAATAATAACCCCCGCAATCAAATAGAGCGAAGTCGATACATACTGGTTCAACAAAACACTTGAGGGCCGAGTGATAACAGTGTACAAATACCAATATTGAAATGTGTGATACTATAAAAAATCTTTTGTGTCTGCCTCTTGCAATGTGATCCTGATAAACCCCGGCTGTTTGGGTATGTCTCTGCTTCCGTGGTTTTGAAGATACCCTGGTTCGAATCCTAAAGTATGTATTCCTTTCAACTTGGCAATTCTTCTGAAAGGGTTACAAAGGGGGTTATAAAAAACTGCAAAGCAATTACCGTCTTGTCTTATATTTGATTTTTCCGCCAGGACCAAAGCCATAGCCAAAGCATTATTGGCCCTGGTAAGTACACAGGAGACCATCTCAAGCTACTCACGTTCCTCACTTGGATGGAGGTCTTTTACTTGCCCCATCCTCCCACAGCAGGTTTTTACCTCGCTCCTCTTCATCCGCTCACACAAACCCCTGCTGAAATAGAACATCCAGTGAATCTGGTGCGGCTGTTCCATACGCCAGTTGCAATCCCTGTATTGGCAGGATATCTTGGAGAGTTACGAATGTCGTGGTTTTACCCCGTTTGACCTTAAAAGTTTTGTGCTTTACAAATCACTTTACTTACATCTTTCCAAATTTGACAGAATTTTATCACAGAGGTTCTTCGTATGTATAGGAAAGATTCTTATTATTTTTGATTGTTATTATGAGTCATAATTGTTTAGTATTCACACCCTAAAAATGCTGCATTCTGATTGGGCAATGGTTTTCTGACCGCCTCATGCTTGCCTGGGAGGCCCAATTTCAGCGGGGCTTTGTGTGGAGTGTATGAAGAGGAACGAAACCAAAGTCCTGCTGTGGGAGGATGACTTGCCCTTGCGAAGAAACAAGTTACAACAGGCACCACGGCTTTCTGCCTTCCATGCAATGGACGTGAAGAGCCGGGAATGAAATCCCATATGGCCCGGGCTGGATTCGAACCGGGGACAATACTGTCCGACTGGGTCTTATTGTCATGGAGATACCTTGTGTATAACTTGTGTCACCCAATTGCTGGTATTTTCTCGGATCTTCAACGGTCCGTACCCTGAGAGTTCATGCCGACAGAGAGTTTACCTCAACGGAATTTCTTTTGTAACCCTTGTAGTACGTCACGCCTCCTGCAGGTACAACATAACTTTTCCAAACTTGGAATTTAGGAAAAGAACGCAGTAAACAAGAATCAATTCGCTTTTCAAGCAATTTTTCTTTATAACCTTCTAATGCAATATGAAAAGGCAATTTCCAGAGTGTTTGCGAATTTTCGACCCCAACCGGGGTCTTCTTCAGGCTGGAACTTTACAATCCGAAACTCTAGAACTCTAGAACAGTGACTGTTCTAGAGTTTCGGATTGTAAAGTTCCAGCCTGAAGAAGACCCCGGTTGGGGTCGAAAATTCGCAAACACTCTGGAAATTGCCTTTTCATTTATCATATATTGTGTGTCAATTTTTGTGCTTTTCTCCTCTTTGGTCTTTCTAATGCAATATGATACATCAGGTGAATATCGTAGTATCTATATTATATTAGTCTAAGGCCAGGTTCACACTGCGAGCGAAACGGCGAAGCGAAGCGATGTGGTGAAAAGATCTGGGAGCATGACAATGGCCTGTAACGCTACAGGACAATGGAAATTCGCTTCGCTTCGCCATTTCGCTCGCAGTGTGAACCTGGCCTAAGGCTGCGCCAACTCTGCAAGCGAAATAGCGAAGCGAAGCGAAGACAATTTCGCGGCGAAAACCTTTAGATACTCTGGAAGCATTGGCGTGTACAACTGAGAGCGATCACAGAGCGATTAGCGCTGATCGCTCTCAGTTTGTACACGCCAATGCTTCCGGAGTATTTAAAGGTTTTCGCCACCTCGCTTGGCGAAATCGTGCGTGCGGCCTGAGGCGTTTTTTGTAATGCACTCAAACTCCTCCGAAACCGCTCAACGACTTTCTTTCATTTTTCACAGTAGGCATGACAGTAGACATGTCACTACCGAGGCGTTAGTGCGATCTTGGCGTTATCCGCATCAGTCAAGCGCAATGCAATTAACGCCACGTAAAGCTAGCAATCCACTGCTGATTTTCTGCGTTGCGACTTGCTTTACAACCTGTTACCTGCGATTGAATACGATCGCAAGGAACTGATACCGGTCGCCGACCGATTGCTGACTGAAACTGACCACATCTTCGTCATTGGTGGAAATCACGTCTAGCGAGTCCACTACGGCGATCGAGTGCCCAGTTGCAACGCAACCCCAGTTGCAAAGCAAGTCGCAACGCAAAATCAGCTTGAAAATCAATGGCGGATTCCTAGCTTTAGAGATACCTGTCACGCCAAAATAGCACATTGTTGACACGGTTTTTTATTATTACAGATGATTTAGTTATGAAGCAGAATATATTTGAGAAGCCTCCTCAGGGACAGGTGGACAATGTTGAAAACGAAAAATTTGCCGATGAACAACCTATAATCGAGGAACTACATGTACATTAGTTGTGCTTCCGTCATTGGTTCATCTAAGACATTAGGTTCACCGCCTTCAGGGGCCAGTAAGGGTACCTCCCAATATGCATTTTGATATGGCCTTTCTACCAAATGTGACCCGACACGACAAAATGAGTCGGAATGCGCACATAAGAAGACCCAACATGTCCCAAGGTGACACCAACGGTTCGCTGATTTCAGGATTGTCTGCCCATTGTGAAATTTGACTTGGTCGATTTCTGTGGTTGCTGTCTGGTTCCACCTTCGGTCTTCTTCTGTGCGACTTCCGACTCATTTTGCTGTACACCGGGTCACAAATAGATGGTATGAGAATCTAACTGTGACATACACTACAAGTAAAAATAAATACACTTTATGACAACATTTGGGCCCAAATTCATTGTTTCTCAGTTCTGACGCCACCTGTGATGCAATTGCTATATTACATTAACCTAATAACAAGTTGCCTATAGTGTCCCTTTAACATCCTGAGTTTGTCAGACCATTTACGATCCCTATCGCTGCCCACCGTGACAAGAGCGAGGGGGTGAGCATTTGCATTGATCCGGATGGAGACCCAAAAGTCATACCCTAGCCGTCGATTCATGTTTTTGAATCGTAAGGAAAACATGGCTTTAGTTGCCAGACATCGTTTGCGAGATCATCACACTGAGTCTTCCATTTCCGTACCACCAACTTACAGGCCCAAATACCGCAGACAACACTCCAACTTGGGCGTCAATCCACTCGGCCAGGTGACAGGGATATGATTTGTGTTTGTCATAGACGTAAGCCTTCGACTTACGTAATAATACTACGAAATAAGAGAAAACATGGGAAGCCTACCAACAAGTTCGGTTGTCGAATGGGGAAGACGGTGGATCGAAGATAACAGGACGCGGGTTCGATTCCCAGCTGGGTCCAATTTTTTTCTTTCAAAAACAGTGTTCAGCAGGAGCTCAACAGAGGATGTTGACATCTTGACAGCTCGAGGACAAATAAGTTGGCGCCCTCCTGGCGTCGTAGGGTATATCATGTTCTGAGTCTTCGTTTGGGGTGTTCGCAGGGCGTTTGCAATTCTCTTGCTCGTCGCAAGGGGGCTTTTTGTTCATGCACTTTCAGCTTTAATATAATTTAATCTGTTGTAAAGAAATAGACACCGGGGCCCATATTCTTAAAACCTTGCTAGGCTTAGTTGCCTGCTAAAGTGCCTAGTTTGTACAGACCAATGTACAGAACTAGCAGCCAACTAAGCTAGCAAGGTTTTATGAATATGGGCCCTGGAATTTCCATACATGGTTGGTCAATCAGGCGAATTTTCTATTGTATTGGTCCGCTAGAACTTTGCTGCCGTTACCTGGCGATAAGCGCGGCTGACCGCTCCCATTGGTGTTGACGATATCAGGGTCACCTGATAAAGACACACTGAAGTATAGTAGATGAGATATTAATTGTCTTAAACTAGGAGAGTAAGTAAGTGGACTTCGTCATCATAACCGATCACGAGTCTGTTTCCTTTCACAGAACATTTTGGATGCCAAGTGCTCCTCATCTGTTCGCCTCTGCGTAGGCCTATTTGTTTCATTGACACTGTTTTCTTGTCACTATCAATGTCAGGTTGATACACCCTGACCTCTCGGGGTTTCTCAGCTTTCATCACCCCAACGATGAATACCTCCCCAAATGTACCTGAGCAGATATCAGTACATTCGAACCCCTTCACCTCCTGAGATCCTGACATGACCTTAGTCAGGCTGTTCTCACCCACCTGGTAGCATGAGATTGTATCGGCTTTATGGGAGCATATAACAACCACATCTGTGAACCTACTGAATGCTAATCGACAGTCTTCACCGGCCTCAATATTCTGCAGTACTTTACCTTCACTGCGGATCAAAATACAATGTAATATGATTATGCGGGTGATACCCATATGAAACCAAGAAGTTTCCATGACTAACAACCGCAATCGACCGCAACCGTTTTATCGCCTCATCTGAGAGCTTCACATCGATTTCCCTCTTCGTATGTCTGACGACATCCATGATGGTAAGGATCGGTGATCGCCTTCTCAGGACAACTAAATGATATTGTCTTGATGCAGCAATGTAAGGTATGCTTGCGTCCTCTTCCAGTAGAACCTCTGCGACCAGGGAGGGTACGTCCCATAGCAACACCTTGGAATACCCATCTTCATCGACAGATGCAGCTATGCGATCATTTGACATGAATGCGACACTGACCACCACACCCCCTTCAGGAACGTCCAGTTTTAAGGATAGTGAAGCGGATGAGAATCGTCCCGCAGAAGCGACATATTCTTCACACAAATCATCATTCATTTTCATCTCCTCTCTAAACGGCGTCACCCGGTCTTTTTTGGAAGCATCTGAAAGCTCCATCATCCTGGTGTAAGTGCGCGTGATATTATCACTAAGGTCTGCTTTGAGCAACTTCTCAGATAGCAGTGCATCACGTTCGCTGGATGTGGCTTCAATTTCACGCTGCGTGACCGTGACAACTTTGATACAACTGCGGATCATTTCTGCGCACTGTTGCCCTTCCTGGTCGAGAGTGTGAAGGAATGGCTGATGTATTTCTCGTAACGTCTTCTTTCGACCCTCGAGTTCCCCAATTTTCCCCTCCAAATGTTCCAACTCCAATCGCAGTTTTTTTGCCCTCTCTCGAAATTCGACGATGTAGTTTTCAACCTCTTCTTCAGCAGTACTAATCTTCACGGCAGCGTTTTTCTTTCTTTTCTCCAATGTCGCTTGCGTCTCCTCCAGTACTTCCCTCAGCTCAGTGCCCTGCTCCTGCAGTGAATCGGTTGCCGCTTGGACCTTTCTAAATTCTTCTTCTAATTTGGCTTTCTTTATTTTCAGCTCGTCCATGTAGTCAGTTACTTCGTGATGTTGTTTTACAGCGTGTTTACCACAGCATATAACACATATTGGACGATCACAATCTGTACAGAACTGATTCAGTGGTTTCCCGTGAAGTCCACACAACGAAATGACATCGTGACATTTGCCCCTTCGATGGTCCTTGTGTTTCCGGCCACAGTCATCACATAAACTGATACCGTCACACTGCGGACAACAGAGGGATGCCTCAACATTCTTACCTACGTCGGTGCAGTAGGAACATTTATGCCATTTCACCTGACTTAACCCTTTCCTAACATCGTTGTATTTCTCAATGATATTCGCAAGAGTAAAGTTTGTCGTGAATCCATCCACTCCATTCGGCGGGACCCGGCATGTTTGTCTACAAACAGGGCACGGGAATTCACCACCTCTTGCTGCCGTTTGTAGGCCTATGTGAGTCCGCAGGCAGTTTTTACAAAACGAGTGGTAGCAGCTTCCAACTACTTTCGGTTCCTCATAGGTGTCGGTACATATAGGACATTCGAGTTCTTTGAGGAGACCGCTATCAGCAGACGCCATGTTGTCTGTAAATAAAACCGGAAAAATTAGTTAACAAGTTAAATTAGTTTCGAGTTCATTAAAAATGTGTGTTGACACAAAAAAATGGTAAATTATGATCATAAATTGATACAAATCCTGTTTCTTGTTCGACGTAAAGCCCAGGTCACACTGTGGCGACTTAGGCGGGCGAATCCACGCTAACTAGAATGAAATGGTCCATGGACCATGGACCATGGACCTCTCTCTGTCATTACACTGTTATGTCCAAACGGCTGAGCACATGGTCCATGGACCATTTCATTCTACTTCGCGGGGATTCGCCCGCCTAATGCAGGGTTCATTGGCGCAAGGATTTTGTCCGACTCAGGACAGTAAAATATCGATCACATTCACTTTTGTGTTGTCGTATCCGCAAAAATAGGGGCAAACGGACTGAAAACGGACCGGATTCGTGCGCCAATTAACCTTGCTTAAGTCGCCACAGTGTGACCTGGGCTTAATCGCAGCGAGTATACTCGCGGACCAAGTGGAGACAGGGCTTAAATCGGCCTCTCTCACACGTGTGACAGTTGGCCTGCGGTTGTATTTGGTCAGCGGAGCTAGTTATACATGTATGCATACTGAGTGGCGTCTGTCTGTGTGTGTGTGTGTCGTCCGTTAAACTGGCACGTTTCGCAACCGCAAGGCCCAGGGTCGTAAAAGTTGCTGGAGTGTTAGGCCCTAGGGAGGACTCGAAACAGAATCAAAAATGTTTGCGATTTGACCTACATTCTGCCCTCCAGGGGGCATTTTCTGAAAAATGAAAAATCTAAATACACACATGTAACTCCGTCTGGAGAAAATACATCAAACTGTAATTGATAGATATGTTTCATAGCTTAATTATTTCTTCACATTCTGTGGGGGTAAATTTTTCAATGTTTGTCCGCCAGGGGGCGCAATCTGCAGAAATATGAAACAGGGGTCTTTGAATTTCCCGCTTGATGATGTCACCATTTATGCTGTCTGTGCATGATGTCAAACTACTTCCTCTGGGTTTGTGCTGACTGGAAAGCAAGAATAGCCTTTGTGCATTACTGAGGATGTCACCATTTAATGCTGTTTGTGAATGATGTCAAACTTCCTCTGGGCTTGTGCTGACGGAAGTAAAAGCAAGAACAGCCTTTCTGCACAGCTCGCCATGCTTTATCTGATCTCCTTATCAGCTCCAACTTCCAGTGGCAGTATGGCCAACAGGTGACCGTCTTGGACTTTGTGCTCTGCTCCATAGCTTGAGAACGGCTTCGTCATTCAGCTTCATATTGCCATGCATATATTGTCATTTGTGTCAGATCATGCATCATATTCCTATCGATTTTGGTTGTGCTCCAACTTCCAGTATGACCGCCAGGTGGCGATCTTGGATGGTGCATTCTGTTCCATAACTTGAGAACTGCTTCATCAATCAACTTAACTTCCAGTATGACTGCCAGGTGGCGATCTTGGATGGTGCATTCTGCTCCATAACTTGAGAACTGTTTCATCAATCAACTTCATATGTCAGCTGAGCGCATCGCCCAGGGGCGACTTGTTCACGTTACGCAAACTATCGGAGGAATTTTCGCAGATTTGTCGCAGAAGTGTCGCAGAATTTAACGATACTCAGTGTTTTTTGGCGTTCACTTGCGGTTATTTGGGACAATCTGCGATAATAGCTGCGACAATTTTCTAATTTTTGAACCCTGGCCAAAATTTATGGGTTTTGTGTCTGCAGCCTCTTCAGTCGACACCGATAATTTGGGGCCAACTGTCGCACGTGTGAGAGAGGCTTCAGAGGAAAATTGAAAAGAGAAACAAGTTATTCTTTTTAGGCGGGGTTTATTTGCAGCTGTGTATGAAAGGCAGGTTATAGCGCTTGGAGGCACAGCTGCTGTGCATCCAGTACGAACGGATTTTCTTTTGTGCACAGCAGATTCCGCCAACTGTATATTCGGTCATAAATAAAGATTAGTAAATGCTTTTACTTGAATTTTGCAATACAAATGCACTAGGCTATGCTGTACAAATTTGAAGGAAAAGCATTTGCTAGTCTTTATTCATATGAGCCAATAACAGACTCCGCCTACTTTCGCTTAGAAATAGGACGGGATGGATGCAAAGCTGTGATTCTAAACAGCATGTTGGTGCTTCATTGTTCGCGTGGGGGGTTACCAAATCCATTTTCTCCTTTTGGTAAAGACACAAACCTGTTCATTTTTAGCTCAATAGATTGGCGTTTTTTAATGGGCAAGTGCCCTTATGTGCATGGCGAGATGTTTTTGACCTATCTGCCCAGGGTGCTCTTCAAACATTTTGTCACCACCTCTGTAATTATACTTGACGAAAGGGCAGGTAGCCTATTCTCGAATCATAACCCTAATTAGGGTTAGGGCCTTTAAGATTATGGGTCTTTTCATTGTGCAGACCACGCAGAATTAGGCCTAGCCCTAATTAGGGTCATAATTGGACCTAATCTGTCATACTGTATGACGGTGCAAGCTAATGTGCTTGACGAAGGGCGTGAGCTCGGCAGGCAACGAACTTGATAAAATCTTGCTCCTCATCATCGCCAGGGCCTTCTGAAAATCACTTTGTTTCGCAGCTCCTCCTCCACGTCATGTTGGCCGGCGATTTTTTTCTGCTATTTTTGGCAGCAACTGCGTTACATCGAGACATCCTTATCGGTGGGCATGAAAATTAATTCGCTGAACGTGCATGAAAAGAAAATACTTCACACTGCATACACAGCAGTTAGCTGTGCAAATAAACAGTTCGTTCTTTTTATTTTGAGGACGTGTTATGCATATGGCCCGAGGCCTTCACCAGCAGAGGAAACAGGGCCTTGGTTTATGCACACAAACTGATTGGGTATGCGAGTGGATAAAAGCATAGCCTATATAATATATATAATAGTCATAGATCGGTATGAAACCCCGGCTAATTGGTAAGTGAACCCTGAATCGGAGATTCCCGAAGAAATGTTGACATGTACTTCGCTTTTATCATGATTCAACAAAATGTCGGCCAGCTGTACAGTGTACAGACAACAGTCTGCGTTATAAAAACTTCAACACTCGGTTGATGGAGATTACTTACAGTGGAAATGTAGGCCTATTTTCACGACTGGTTGAGGTAACAACTCACCTTGTAGCTTTCAGATGAATTATTCCTGCTACCAGACAGTCAGACCATCATCGCCGTTATTGAGGAAGGTTTTATCGCAACCTCGTCTCCAGTGTTCAACGTCGCCTGGAGTCCATCCCCTCAAAACAGCATTCAGACACATGTCCTATCTCTTTCGTTAGGGAGGCAACAGCCAAGTGAAGTGATCTCAGTCTCGGGAGGGGGGGGGGGTATGTCCAGTATCAATCTTGACAAACGATGTTTACAGTGTGTTTTGAGAGATCGCAGTAGGACGCAGTAGAATGAACCTGGAACGAGGTCGAGTGATATCGATCGTACGGAATGAGTCCACATATATGTGATGCATGTTTCTGTGTCGGCCTACACCAATCGAACTTGGCCTAGTTACCGGGAAATAGCACAGAGGAGACTCGATGAATCATTCCTCGACTAGCATATTGACCCGTGGCGGGAGTGTGTTCTTCCTTGAATATCCTGTGGTCATGGCCCGTCTCCCCACACTCCTTAATTTTAGGGTACACATATGCTTGTTCCTGAGTTTGAAAAGGACCCCCTTATGGAAGGAACCAAGAGAAATTTTCCACCCCTTTCTGCGGCCTTTTTTCATCCAAGTAGACCCCCTAACGGAAGGAACCAAGATATGTTTTACCCCTTTTTCGGGAGGAACGAAATGAGACTCGGATATGACTCCCGATGCACTAGGCCTACACGAGGTACTCGTTGGGGATAAGGTAAATGCCGGTGTAAATGGTTAAGCGAGGCCTGACCTTGAAAGACGCGAGTACGACGGGAGGGATAACTCGTCGCTGGGATTGAAAATAAGACTTTCATACCCCTTTTTATTATTATTTCCGGGAAGAGAACCTTTTGACCCCCCTTTAACCAGGTTTTCGAAGAAAGTCCTGCTTATTAAATTACCGAAAGTGGCGGGCGTCCGGGCGGTCGCTTTTCTCTTGTCCGACTGATAACTTAAAGACGACTTGAGAATAGGGCTTCCCCGCGGACATGGTTTGGGTTGGTTTATGGAACTTCAAGGAAGCATGGTGAAGATTCCCGTGACGTAATTTTCCTAACGCTAAAACAACGACATCCACCCCATCCGACACAATTTTTTCCTGTTCTGATTCATCCGGTATAGACAAAATTTCGTCGTGTAAGTTGAGGAAATGAATGGGAATGTTATATAGGCCTAGGACTAACAGCGCTGGCGAGAACTGATGGCCCATGATAATTATATGTCGTACATTGCTTGGCATAGTATGATTTTATCATGGCCTATATTTTACCGGAGGCCTATCTATTCACAGTGTACCAGCAGTATAGTAAACATACATGGTAAACATGGCCTACTTACGCACTCAATGCCATGTCCTCTCATAGACCAACACTAATGTATGTAGAAAAAACCCGTTAATATCATCCGACAGTGATCATTTTTGTTGCCGTTTTTTGCCCCAAATCTGCATGGAAATCACGTTTTTTTTGTTGACTCGCGGGGGGGGGAACCCCGCTATACGGCCGTGCTTCCCCACCAGGTCAGGGAGTCCCAGTAAAACACCCCCTCCTCCACATGGCTTTCCTCAACACCGTGCCGTGCGCAGCACGGGTATTTACTAGTAACATAATACCCAGGTTTTTGAGTTGACCTACTTTTCAAGGTCACAGAGGTCAAAGTTGGACAAAAGTAACGAACCTGCCACAGTTCGCCATTATTTCACTGAGCAAGTTCTTATCTTGCACAAATGTGTCTTAGAGGGGTACCTTCGAAAATGCCGAGTTTCGGCGCAATTGGTCTTCCACTATGGCCGCAGGTGGCGTAACCTAAAAATCTTCTAAGTGCTATAAACTCAGGAACGGCTTGACCCAGTATGCTCAAACATGATATGTACGTACCTCCTGCTAGATGACCTTTATGTGCACGTCAATTTTCGGCCTGATTTGACTTCCAATATGGCCACCAGGTGGCATAACCCGAAAATTATCAAAGTGCTATAACTCCGGAATGACTTGACCTAGACTGCTAAAATTCGATACATGGCTCCCTCTAGATAATCTATATGTATGCGCACTGCAAATGGCGACTCAAAACAATTCATATTTTCTTCAAGCAAAAAGGTAGCATCGATTTCATGTATTTCTATGAAATTGCTACTCTTGTTCTACACATCTGAATTGAAAACGATGTGCTTTCATCTTTCATTAATCAGCTAAATAAGCAAACAATGAGACCCCCATTCGACTTTTCCGTCATAGATTTCTCGGCAACAACGCGACTGGTACCTGGTGTTTTATCACCGAATGTTGGGGAATAGGCCTACATATGTGCAGTGCACGACGTTGAGTTACATGCAATTTGCAAATTCTAATTCTTAGTAATGATAATAACCGCCTCTCCATGGTTCGTTTGAAGGGTGTAGCCTACCTCAGTCTATGCCAACCCACTGTTATCGACGCTACAATTAAATACAATTCAATTGTATACATACACAGGCCGAGGCCTACTGAAACTCGTATCCTATTAAAAGTAACACTGACTGGTTCCGATTCCTCTGGATTGTATATATGTCATACATTACTCAAGGGAGAATGTTTTGACCTTGAAATTTTGACTATAATCATATTACCCATGAACTCAAAGCTTGCCGTGAAACATCTCATTTTAACATTTGTCATTTGTTCTTCTGTTACATTCACCCAGCGGAAATAATAACCCCCGCAATCAAATAGAGCGAAGTCGATACATACTGGTTCAACAAAACACTTGAGGGCCGAGTGATAACAGTGTACAAATACCAATATTGAAATGTGTGATACTATAAAAAATCTTTTGTGTCTGCCTCTGGCAATGTGATCCTGATAAACCCCGGCTGTTTGGGTATGTCTCTGCTTCCGTGGTTTTGAAGATAGCCTGCTTCGAATCCTAAAGTATGTATTGGCCCTGGTAAGTACGGAGGAGGCCATCTCAAGCTACTCACGTTCCTCGCTTGGATGGAGGTCTTTTACTTGCCCCATCCTCCCACAGCAGTGGTTTTTACCTCGCTCCTCTCCATCCGCTCACACAAACCCCTGCTGAAATAGAACGTCCAGTGAATCTGGTGAGGCTGCAATCCCAGTTGCAATCCCTGTATTGGCAGGATATCTTGGAGAGGTACGAATGTCGTGGTTTTACCCCGTTTGACCTTAAAAGTTTTGTGCTTTACAAATCACTTACATCTTTCCAAATTTGACAGAATTTTATCACAGAGGTGTATAGGAAAGATTCTTATTATTTTTGATTGTTATTATGAGTCATAATTGTTTAGTATTCACACCCTAAAAATGCTGCATTCTGATTGGGCAATGGTTTTCTGACCGCCTCATGCTTGCCTGGAGGCCCAGTTTCAGCGGGGCTTTGTGTGGAGTGTATGAAGAGGAACGAAACCAAAGCCCTTCTGTGGGAGGATGAATTGCCCTTGCGAAGAAACAAGTTATAACAGGCGCCACGGCTTTCTGCCTCCCATGCAACGGACGTGAAGAGCCGGGAATGAAATCCCATATGGCCGGGCTGGATTCGAACCTGGGACAATACTGTCCGACTGGGTCTTATTGTCATGGAGATACCTTGTGTGTAACTTGTGTCACCCAATTGCTGGTATTTTCTCGGATCTTCAACGGTCCGTACCCTGAGAGTTCATGCCGACAGAGAGTTTACCTCAACGGAATTTCTTTTGTAACCCTTGTAGTACGTCACGCCTTCTGCAGGTACAACATAACTTTTCCAAACTTGGAATTTAGGAAAAGTACGCAGTAAACAAGAATCAATTCACTTTTCAAGCAATTTTTCTTTATAACCTTCTAATGCAATATGATACATCAGGTGAATATCGTATTATCTATATTATATTAGTCTAAGGCTGCGCCAACTCTACAAGCGAAATAGCGAAGCGAAGCGAAGACAATTTCGCCAAGCCATGCGGCGAAAACCTTTAAATACTCTGGAAGCATTGGCGCGCACAACTGAGAGCCATCACAGAGCGATTAGTTTGCTTCCAGAGTATTTAAAGGTTTTCGCCACCTCGCTTTGCGAAATTGTGCGTGCGGCCTGAGGCGTTTTTTTGTAATGCGCTCAAACTCCTCCGAAACCGCTCAACGACTTGCTTTCATTTTTCACAGTAGGCATGACAGTAGACATGTCACTACCGAGGCGTTAGTGCGAACTTGGCGTTATCCGCATCAGTCAAGCGCAATGCAATTAACGCAACGTTAAGCTAGCAATCCACAGCTGATTTTCTGCGTTGCGACTTGCTTTACAACCTGTTACCTACGATTGAATACGATCGCAAGGAACTGATACCGGTCGCCGACCGATTGCTGACAGAAACTGTCCACATCTTCGTCATTGGTGGAAATCACGTCTAGCGAGTCCACTACGGCGATCGAGTGCCCAGTTGCAACGCACCCCCAGTTGCAAAGCAAGTCGCAACGCAAAATCAGCTTGAAAATCGGTGGTGGATTCCTAGCTTTCGAGATACCTGTCACGCCAAAATAGCACATTGTTGACACGGATTTTATTATTACAGATGATTTAGTTATGAAGCAGATTATATTTGAGGAGCCTCCTCAGGAACAGGTGGACAGTGTTGAAAACGAAAAATTTGCCGATGAACAACCTATAATCGAGGAACTACAGTCATGTTCATATATATTCGACACTTTGACGTTTTGCGTTTTACGCGTAAAACAAACCGCCTAGTGTATCGCATGTTGTGTTGTTGCTATACATCCAATCAACCTAATATTCGGACATCATGACGTCGTAGTATTGAGGATGACGTCTGTCGTGTGACGTACGTCTATTATTGCGTTATCGCATTGTTGTGACGTCATTCGCAAACGTAGGAAGGAAATGGAAAAATATCTGTAACCCATTTCAAAGAGGCTCTATTTCGCACATACCCAAAGATATCATGTTATAAATATTTCCATGATGTTGAGAACCACTAGAAGTATAACATATTTATTTTTGATAGATTTGAACAGCCTGAACCATTGGAAAAAGGTTCGCTGAAGGCAGCGGACGAAATAAAGAACGTTACGCCGCACCACTGAATTTGACGTATAATTTCAGTACCTATAGAAAAACCGTTGAATTTGCGACGTTGCTTTGTTTTGGACTATATCGATACTTTATCCCAAAGAGGACTTGCTAAGTGACACTATTGCAATACAAATGTTAGCCATGAGAGTATTGAGAATGCCGCCGCAGTACTTTTGAAACGGTGAACAAATTTCTTCCCTGACGGCGCCGTTACGTGTGACGTCAATTTCACTTTCTGAATTGACGCGTTCGTCGCTTATTTCTAAACTGCTTAACGAAAATGAATAAAATCGGCCTGTATGAAAGCCTAAGATATCTCCTACCCACCCGTGAATTTTTGAAGCGACCGTATTCTTTAATGTTAGTTTGGAACTTTTTCTCTGAACCATTCGCAAAAAATAAAAAATCAGCAACACTGCGTACAAATTGACGCCCCGAGGTTACGGACTTCGCTATTTTTCCCAAATCTTCTACTTACAGAAGTCATGTATCTTTTTCTTTCGGAATGTATATACATTTGGTGTATGTGCCGGTCTGTTTTAACGTACTGAGCCACCCAAGTTGCGATTGGTACTGCGCGCAAATACTGCGACGTCAAAGTGTCGAATATATATGACGCGCGACTGTACATTAGTTGTGCTTCCGTCATTGGTTCATCTAAGACATTAGGTTCACCGCTTTCAGAGGCCAGTAAGGGTAACCCCCAATATGCATTTTGATATGGCCTTTCTACCAAATAGATGGTATGAGAATCTAACTGTGACATAGACTACAAGTAAAAATAAATACACTTTATAACAACATTTGGGCCCAAATTCATTGTTTCTCAGTTCTGACGCCACCTGTGATGCAATTGCTATATTACATTAACCTAATAACAAGTTGCCTATAGTGTCCCTTTACCATCTGAGTTTGTCAGACCATTTACGATCCCTATCGCTGCCCAAAGTGACAAGAGCGAGGGGGTGAGCATTTGCGTTGATCCGGATGGAGACCCAAAAGTCATACCCTAGCCGTCGATTCATGTTTTTGAATCATTAAAAAATCATGGCTTTAGCTGCCAGACATCGTTTGCGAGAACATCTCACTGAGACTTCCGTATCCGTGCCACCAACTTACAGGCCCAAATACCGCAGACAACACTCCAACTTGGGCGTCAATCCACTCGGCCAATGAGCCAGGTGACAGGGATATGATCTGTGTTTGTCATAGACGTAGGCCTTCGACTTACGTAATAATACTACGAAATAAGAGAAAACATGGGAAGCCTATACCAACAAGTTCGGTGGCCGAATCGGGAAGACGGTGGATCGAAGAAAACAGGACGCGGGTTCGATTCTCAGCTGGGTCCAATTTTTTTCTTTTAAAAAAAGTGTTCAGCAGTGGGGTATATCATGTTCGTTTGAGGTGTTCGCAGGGCGTTTGCAATTCTCTTGCTCGTCGCAAGGGGGCTTTTTGTTCATGCACTTTGAGCTTTAATATAATTTAATCTGTTGTAAAGAAATAGACGCCAGGGCCCATATTCATAAAACCTTGCTAGGCTTAGTTGCCTGCTAAAGTGCCTAGTTTGTACAGACCAATGTACAGAACTAGCAGCCAACTAAGCTAGTAAGGTCTTATGAATATGGGCCCTGGAATTTCCATACATGGTTGGTCAATTTTCTATTGTATTAGTCCGCTAGAACTTTGCTGCCGTTATTTGGCGATAAGCGCGGCTGACCGCTCCCATTGGTGTTGACGATATCAGGGTCACCTGATAAAGACACACTGAAGTATAGTAGATGAGATATTAATTGTCTTAAACTAGGAGAGTAAGTAAGTGGACTTCGTCATCATAACCGATCACGAGTATGTTTCCTTTCACAGAACATTTTGGATGCCAAGTGCTCCTCATCTGTTCGCCTCTGCGTAGGCCTATTTGTTTCATTGACACTGTTTTCTTGTCACTATCAATGTCAGGTTGATACACCCTGACCTCTCGGGGTTTCTCAGCTTTCATCACCCCAACGATGAATACCTCCCCAAATGTACCTGAGCAGATATCAGTACATTCGAACCCCTTCACCTCCTGAGATCCTGACATGACCTTAATCAGGCTGTTCTCACCCACCTGGTAGCATGAAATTGTATCGGCTTTATGGGAGCATATAACAACCATATCTGTGAACCTACTGAATGCTAATCGACAGTCTTCACCGGCCTCAATATTCTGCAGTACTTTACCTTCACTGCGGATCAAAATAATATGATTATGCGGGTGATACCCATATGAAACCAAGAAGTTTCCATGACTAACAACCGCAATCGACCGCAATCGTTTTATCGCCTCATCTGAGAGCTTCACATCGATTTCCCTCTTCGTATGTCTGACGACATCCATGATGGTAAGGATCGGTGATCGCCTTCTCAGGACAACTAGATGATATTGTCTTGATGCAGCAATGTAAGGTATGCTTGCGTCCTCTTCCAGTAGAACCTCTGCGACCAGGGAGGGTACGTCCCATAGCAACACCTTGGAATACCCATCTTCATCGACAGATGCAGCTATGCGATCCTTTGACATGAATGCGACACTGACCACCACACCCCCTTCAGGAACGTCCAGTTTTAAAGATAGTGAAGCGGATGAGAATCGTCCCGCAGAAGCGACATATTCTTCACTCAAATCATCATTCATTTTCATCTCCTCTCTAAACGGCGTCACCCGGTCTTTTTTGGAAGCATCTGAAAGCTCCATCATCCTGGTGTAAGTGCGCGTGATATTATCACTGAGGTCTGCTTTGAGCAACTTCTCAGATAGCAGTGCATCACGTTCGCTGGATGTGGCTTCAATTTCACGCTGCGTGACCGTGACAACTTTGATACAACTGCGGATCATTTCTGCGCACTGTTGCCCTTCCTGGTCGAGAGTGTGAAGGAATGGCTGATGTATTTCTCGTAACGTCTTCTTTCGACCCTCGAGTTCCCCAATTTTCCCCTCCAAATGTTCCAACTCCAATCGCAGTTTTTTTGCCCTCTCTCGAAATTCGACGATGTAGTTTTCAACCTCTTCTTCAGCAGTACTAATCTTCACGGCAGCGTTTTTCTTTCTTTTCTCCAATGTCGCTTGCGTCTCCTCCAGTACTTCCCTCAGCTCAGTGCCCTGCTCCTGCAGTGAATCGGTTGCCGCTTGGACCTTTCTAAATTCTTCTTCTAATTTGGCTTTCTTTATTTTCAGCTCGTCCATGTAGTCAGTTACTTCGTGATGTTGTTTTACAGCGTGTTTACCACAGCATATAACACATATTGGACGATCACAATCTGTACAGAACTGATTCAGTGGTTTCCCGTGAAGTCCACACAACGAAATGACATCGTGACATTTGCCCCTTCGATGGTCCTTGTGTTTCCGGCCACAGTCATCACATAAACTGATACCGTCACACTGCGGACAACAGAGGGATGCCTCAACATTCTTACCTACGTCGGTGCAGTAGGAACATTTATGCCATTTCACCTGACTTAACCCTTTCCTAACATCGTTGTATTTCTCAATGATATTCGCAAGAGTAAAGTTTGTCGTGAATCCATCCACTCCATTCGGCGGGACCCGGCATGTTTGTCTACAAACAGGGCACGGGAATTCACCACCTCTTGCTGCCGTTTGTAGGCCTATGTGAGTCCGCAGGCAGTTTTTACAAAACGAGTGGTAGCAGCTTCCAACTACTTTCGGTTCCTCATAGGTGTCGGTACATATAGGACATTCGAGTTCTTTGAGGAGACCGCTATCAGCAGACGCCATGTTGTCTGTAAATAAAACCGGAAAAATTAGTTAACAAGTTAAATTAGTTTCGAGTTCATTAAAAATGTGTGTTGACACAAAAAAATGGTAAATTATGATCATAAATTGATACAAATCCTGTTTCTTGTTCGACGTAAAGCCCAGGTCACACTGTGGCGACTTAGGCGGGCGAATCCACGCTAACTAGAATGAAATGGTCCATGGACCAT
>NMRB01001284.1:167386-181931 GCA_002633025.1 Notospermus geniculatus
AAATCTGATTGGTCAACGACGTGAACGCTCTAACTTGAGAATGCTTTGGAATTTTCGTCTCACATTTTGTATGTTCATACCTCATGACATGACGCTTCTCGCTATTGAAAATCGACCGGATCTGATTCCTACTTTGGCCACCAGGGGGCACATAGTGAAATGACAAAATTGGCAATTACTCCTAAACTAGTCATCGAAACTTCATGCAATTTTTATGGTGGGTGTATCCAGTCAGGGTACACAACATATCAGACGGGTTTTTCATTACACCTACATTTCAAGGTGACAGAGGCCGAGGGGTTATGCCCGCAACAGCGTGGCTATTTTTACAATTTTTGCTGACTCGATTGCGACAAATGCCTCCTTGGAAGATCAGTGATGTGGTGGAAAACATCACTGATCCATCTCAAAGGTAAATATCGCAGGCGACGTAATAGTCGCATCGGTAGTCGCCCCCATTTTAGTCGCTAGTGTGCGGAGCCCTTTAGGCGATGTGTGGAGGAGAATGGACATGGCCTAAGTGGCCAGCCATGGAGGATTTCCTGTATGTAGGCCTATAGTGATTGGTGCGTTGGCGTTTGAGGAGAAGCCAAGCAACGTTTACACTCCTTTCGCAGTGTCTTCTCACTCATACCTATCGTTCATAGACACTGCTTACAATGGCCCGATCCCCGCCGATTTACCACTAGAGGGCGTTTGCGTAACTAACGAAATACATGAAACATTTTCTGATTGGTTCACTGTCAGCGTCCTTGACAACCACGGCAGACTGGTCACTCGTCAGAAAGCATTTTATATGGGACAGTTGCATTATGACGTAGCACGACTAGTCTTCAACAACAGCAATGGCTGCCCCCTGCGCCGTGTCCAGTATGCAGTGTCACTTTGCACTTTTCAGTGTTTAGCACGTGCCTTTTTTGTTTTGAAACATCGCTAAAGAAGTGGATAACGGCGCTCTATACGAGATTATTCTGTTTGTAGTGATTGATCTTGTTGAATAGGCCGAAGCTGGGAGCAACGCCGGCGCTGTTTCCCGCGCTATTTGGCCGCTGACTAGTGCTGCCACCATGCGGTAAATCGGCGGGGATCGGGCCATTGTAAGCAGTGTCTATGAACGATAGGTACGAGTGAGAAGACACTGCGAAAGGAGTGTAAGCAACGTTGAGCCGGTTGTTACTTGGATGGGTGGGTGACTGGCACAAATAATACAATCTCAATCAATCTTGGCAAGCGATCTTTGGTAAAAACTATCCAAGCCAGACACATTTGACAAAAAAACGGGTGGACAAACGGTCATGAAGAAGAACAAAAAGACTGTTCTTAATCTTCTATAAATCATAATCTGTCACTTTTATGGCCAATTAGGGCATAAAATGTGCATTCAATCATGTTGTACTTGTTTATTTGGGTATCTAAAACAAGCAGACCTACAAATTGTCTGCTTCTCAGATCCACCAGACCAGATAATCAAACATCGTAATCAAATTAGGCCAAATATCAGCGAGAACAATTAATATATCACGCTGATCAAATTGGATGAGAAACTGATTAATTATTGAGGTAATTGATTGTGTTAATTAGTTGCATGGAAGATGTTTGAGATAGTGTGATTGGCAGGTGTCCAAGCATTCACGGAAACGACTGATGCTGTGACGTGTGCAATTTTTAGCCCGCTTGGCCACAAGGCCCAGCAGGGCTTAAGCTGTGGTTGGGGTCATTGAGTGGTGGTCTGTCGTGCGTCAATACGTACGTACGTACGTACGTACGTACGTACGTAAACTTTTGATTTGTTAGCGCTCTAGCGCCTTTATTTTTTGACGAATCTTTTTGGTCTTTGGTGGGTGTATATATGGGCCTAAGATCTAGGTTGAGTTTGATTTTGAGAACGGTTGGATTCCTATTTTGGCCTCCAGGGGGCGTTTTGTGAAAAACTTCAAAGGGCTATATTTTGATAATGGCTTGAACTGTTGTGTTGAAACTTTGTACACATGTACCTCTAGGTTATAGCAACTTACAGACAAAACTTCGGTGAAATATGATTCTTTACTTAGCCACCAGGGGGCCAAAGCCAAAATCATGGGAAGTGCTATTTCTTCCTAACCGAGAGATGGATTTTTGTCAAATTTTTTTCATGGGTAGATCTAAAAGGATACATACGATATAGCACTCGAGTNACCTGTACTGTAGGCCTAGTGATTGGTGCGTTGGCGTTTGAGGAGAAGCCAAGCAACGTTGAGCCGGTTGATACTTGGACGGGTGGGTGACTGGCACAAATAATACAATCTCGACCAATCTTGGCAAGCGATCTTTGGCAAAAACTGTCCAAGCCAGACACATTTGACCAAAAAAACAGCGAACTGGACAAACGGTCACGAAGAAGAACAAAAACACTGTTCTTAATCTTCTATAAATCATAATCTGTCACTTTTATGGCCAATTAGGGCATAAAATGTGCATTCAATCATGTTGTACTTGTTTATTTGGGTATCTAAAACAAGCAGACCTACAAATTGTCTGCTTCTCAGATCCACCAGACTAGATAATCAAACATCGTAATCAAATTAGGCCAAATATCAGCGAGAACAATTAATATATCACGCTGATCAAATTGGATGAGAAACTGATTAATTATGGAGGTAATTGATTGTGTTAATTAGTTGCATGGAAGATGTTTGAGATAGTGTGATTGGCAGGTGTCCAAGCATTCACGGAAACGACTGATGCTGTGACGTGTGCAATTTTTTTGCATATCTCTGATAGCTTTGTTAAGACCGCCACGCACTCACAGTGTGGTGGTCTTCCTTGGTTATCTCTGGATCTCTGGGTCTCTCTCCATCCAATCGGGTGGTTTCAGGGGAATAACTCAAGAATTAACTCAATTAATTCACTCAGTTATCATGAAATTCACTCATCAGTTCATTTATTGAGTAATATTGAAAGTCACTCAATTTAATGCATCTTTTATTCAATCCATGTATTCAGTTATTATGTATTCAGTGGCATTTTGTAGATAGTTTCAATATTTATAAACGTTTGCACTTTTAGTGAAAGAACTAGGCCTATTTATCTATCATATCACAAAAGCTGTTTTTGTGGGCTTCAGTCAAAAGTTTCAATTCTATTCCATTCTGTCTTTCAAATGCTTCAGTTCATAAGTTACCCTGTACAAAATGTCTTTTTTACCAACTTGAAATGAATGTATGTATGATTTGGGACTCAAATGTTAGCATAAGTTCTTTATGCCTGTTCTAATTGTGGCCTAGTTAGTTGGTCATCTGCCATGAATGTCATCATATTGTGGTTCGTCATGTTTAGCAAGAAGTAGGGCCTACCCTGCTGGACTGGTGCAGTTGAAATATGAATGCTTTATATCCTAGGATAATAAGCAAGAAGTCAATCTCCAGAATTCACGAATTTTCGACCCCAACCGGGGTCTTTTTCAAGTGGAACTTTACAATCTGAAACTCTAGAAAAGAGTCCTAGGGTCATTGAGTTCAATTCTTAATGGAAACTTTTCTGCCATCAGACGCCACCACTAGTTCACGGTCCTAGGATGTAGCGGACTTTGACGTCACAGAGTAGAAGTCCACCAGTGACATCATCCATAGTGACATGAGGCAGTGGCCTATGTCTGTGACGTCAGATTCATGACGTTCAGTGACTCCTAACTGGTGGTAGCCTCTAAAGCAGCCCATACACAATCAATATTATTGCACAATATGGCACCCAAAATCGGGGCATGTGCTTTTGCCATGATGGGTAAAAGAAAGATTGGCAATAGTATTGCCCATTTTGAGCCCCATATTGTGCAATAATATTGCACGTGTATGGGCTGCTTTACGGCAGAAAAATCTCCCATTTGCTGGCACGTTATTCTCAATCAATGCCAAAGGAAGCATGAGCTAGTATGGCAAATCTACAAAAGGGAGTTGGTGGAACAACAGTGGTTCTAAAAACGATTCGAGCTTCTGAACTGTGGAACTAGAGGAGATGTTGTGAGGTAGCCATGACGACAGTCAGTTTTATAAACTGTGGATCCTAGGTTAAAAAATGACAGTCATGATGACTTTTATCCTCAACGGGTTTATGAAAGAAGTTATGACTTGGACAGAAATGATAGAAGTATGCGTAATTTGAATGGAATTTTGTGTTGGCCGACCACTCCTTCGGTTGGGCTGAAAGTGTTAAAGATACATCCTCAATACAAAATTCTATTGAGTAGGCTTCATGAACTTGGCAATTTGGGGGTCAAAGTAGTGTCTCTACTTTTCCATGATTTTGGGAAATTTCCAGGAAACAAGCAGTCCACTGAATGTACATTTACAATGATGGAAAAACATGTTACAAAGTTGATACACAAATTTGCAGATGTTATTGTCCCTTTAATGCTGCCACTTAGGATGATAATTGCGAATTATGAATAAATCATAGAGGACTGTTTGACATGAGACATTCCATTCTTTATGCACTGGGCTATGTCTACTTGTATGCACTTGGAGGTTGTTTTATATTTGTATGATTTTGATATGTGTTTCGCTTGAGTTAACCTGACCTACATGACCATTTCTGTGTTGAATGTGTTATGAATTGCAGATGTGGCAGGGATGTGAGTCCCTCGGGAATGAAAGTCCGGTTTTATTGTTCAATGAGGAATTAGAATACCGGATTGTTCCCCCAATATCGCTCAGTGTACAATGTGTATACAATGTGGTCAACTTGTGTGTCACTCTGAGTGGTATTGGGGGAACAATCCGGTATTTGGCTACCGTGACTGGTCAAATATGCCATAGAATAGCAGGTTATTGTTTGGCGGACTTCCTAGTGCGGTACTTTCTTAGCTCACCTCTGTGCGGTGAACTTTTCTTATGGCGTGTCGTCCGTCGTCATCGTTAACGGGGTGGCACATCTCTAAACCGCTTGGCTTAGGAACTTGAAACTTGGTGTACAGGTACCCTATGGTAAAAACTATCTCTGGACGGAAACTTAGTGGTGCAGTCAATGTCAAATCATGCTCCAACCATTGTGGACTTCAAATGCAGGATTTCAGGCGTAAGGCTTGGCCTACTAGCAAACAGGCCTAGCAATTACTTGGCCTAGCATCAACATATCTAAATGACAGCTCAGTAATGACTGAAGTTATTTGGGACCTGACAGGGTTTCTGCTGGAGTATTATAGATTTAGTAGCCAATTTTGTTGAAATAAGATATTTTTATCCAGCAGCAATATTCCGTTGTAAATAGCACTACCTAATTTGAGCCAGTCATTTATTTCTGTCACCAGTTTATTTCAAAAGTAGCTTTTTGGCTCCTTTGGTTACTGCCAGCAGAAACCCTGGGACCAGCTGAACTCAGTCAATTTCAATTCAATCTCTCCAAGATGATAACACAAAGTGCAAGGTTGATTGCCTTATACAGGGGAGCCATCTGAGAGATGACTGTGGAACTAAAAACAGCTTCTCCACAGGAGAATTGGCTCTCTTTGGACATCTTGCTGGAAGTGCTGGCTATGCCTATGCTCTACATGGGAATTTCTTGTGCAAGTTGGCTGTCTATGGGCAACTCAACCATAGAAAACTATGGGCAGTCTTTTATATCATTGGTCTTTTCATAAGTCGTTTAGGAAGTGGTCATCGCATGAGAAAACTGCCACCTGGAGAGGAACCTTGACCCTTTCATGTCGGGTACTGCCCCTATCGACAATAAAACAGACACGTACATGTAGTTGAATAAACTTAGTATAGATGGCATGGTAGTTGTATTAGTTGTTTTGAAGCACTGTTTCGCTTCATTTTCTCCTGATTCTTTACATATAGGGAAGTTGGGGAAATTTTTTTCCTTCAAAAAATATCAGGACTGAATGGGTTAAAGGGGTTGCCACAGGAGTGATATGGGATCAATCCTGACTAGGGCCGACTGTTGCACAGAAAGTCCGAGAGTTCCTTCGGTGCCTATCGGTTGTTCAGTATGGGAAAATGCGTTATAACTACCGGGTAACTGCCGATAGGCACTGGTAGACTATCAGACTTTCTCTGCGGTCAGCCCAGTACATTTTCAACCCAAGAGCAAGTTGTTTTCAACCCATAGTTGCGATTCAGGCCAATGGTTTTGAGTGATGTTATTTTCTGCGGTTGAATTCGTACAAAATATTTGCACGTAAATCATTACTGTCATCTCGTGACCTGAGGCAGTATTTATGCTGTCGGTACTTTTTGGATGGAATTCAAAATAATAAACCCAAAAAGTAAATAATCTGTTGTCAACTTCTTTTGATGTATTTTTTCTCGGTGAAAATACCTTTGGGCTAAATTTGGGTTTTCTAAGTAAGACGTATTCTGGCATATCTTGGGATTTTAAAGCTTCATTCACGTGGAATGCCTGTTTTTACGACTTTGTAATCTGCAATAAACAGAAAGTATGTAGGCCTATGATATTTTCCGGTATCAGGAACTTTTACATGAATTGATTAAATTGATTAATTCAATTCATGTACTGCTTTTATTGAGGCCTGTTTAAACAATCACTGAGCTCATCCTGTTAGAAATCGCAACCTTGTCTGACCAGACAACATCTTCTTACCCGAGCAAACATCATCTTCTGACCTGAGCAGACAACATCTTTTGACCTGAGCAGACAACATCTTTTGACCTGAGCAGATGGCATCTTACCTGAGCAGATGACATCTTCTTACCTGAGCAGATGGCATCTTCTGACCTGAGCAGACGACATCTTCTGACCTGAGCAGATGACATCTTCTTACCTGAGCAGATGACATCTTCTGACCTGAGCAGACGACATCTTCTGACCTGAGCAGACGACATCTTCTGACCTGAGCAGACGTGATCTCCTGACTTGAGCAGATGACACCTTCTGACCTGAGCAGATGTCATCTTCTGACCTGAGCAGATGACATCTTCTGACCTGAGCAGACACCATCTTCTGACCTGTGCAGACGACACCTTCTGACCTGAGCAGATGTCATCTCCTGACTTGAGCAGATGACATCTTCTGACCTGAGCAGATGTCATCTCCTGACTTGAGCAGATGACATCTTCTGGCCCGAGCAGACGACACCTTCTGATCTGAGCAGACATCTTCTGACCTGAGCGGACGACATGTTCTGCCCTGAGCAGACAGCATCTTCTGACCTGAGCAGATGACATTTTCTGACCTAGCTAATGATATGTTCTGCCGTTTGCAGACAGAATCAACAGGTGTGGGACTTTATGTCGCCATGATACCGTCACCTACAAAGACTAGACAAGGAACAAGCTGTACCTCCGTCTGGTAGTGCCGATCAGCATTCCCTACCCAGGTGTTGACCAAACATACCCAACTCTCCGTCGCCTAACGATGTTACCAAGATAATGAGTCACAGATTGGCAGGACTGATGTCCTATTGATGATGAATCTCACAGCCGGCGACACCTAATCCATTTCACAATCAACCATTGTGTGATTTGTGTCACTTACTGGTTGAGCGCAATCACGTCGGGTGAAGGATTGGGGGGGGGGGAGAATTTTCCCCGATTTTGCAATCAGGATTGGGTAGCAATGGTCTGTGTTGTCTGTCGGAGTGTCAGGCGCAGATCCAGGGGACGGGGCGCACCCGACACACGCCCCTTCTTTCGGCCAACAAATCTGTAAAATTGACCGTGAAATTCTGAAATTTGGAGCAAATCATTGAAATTCCCTGCAGATTTCAATGTTTCTAGCACAGTGCCGCACCCCCTCTTTTCCGAAAACGTGGATCCGCCCCTGAGTGTAGTGCAAACATCAGCACCTGTCACCTCTGATGTTGCGGGTTTGAACCCTAATCAGACCCGCTTTTCATGTGATATGATAGAGGGGCAGCCGTCTTTGACGGAGATTTTCTGTGGAGGCTCTGGTTTCCTCCTGCTGTACATTGTTGATACACAACCAATTTCAAGAACTTTTTCACTGAAAGTCGGCCATCTGCATCAACACTCAGCCTCCTGGCTAACGTAAGGTATTGAACCATCTACTGTAAAGCAAGATAATTTCACGGGTGGAAATTTTCGCGAATCAAGAATTATAGACACATTCGCGGCAGGATATTTTCGCGAGTCTCTGCCATTTTTTTTAGTTTTTTTTCACGGACCGTATTTATGACTTGCGTGTACTCATTTCGCGACAGGAAATTTTCGCGACTCATATACTCTCGCGAAATTGGCAAAAATTTTCTGCACGGGAAATTTTCCTGCTTTACAGTATTTCTGTAGATGAAGATTTGGTTCAGTGGTGAGCGTTACGGTGGCGAGCAGGCGCGGATCCAAGGGAAGGGCGCATGCCCCCCTTTCGGCCAACAAACATGACAAACGTGTAAAATCGACCGTGAAATTCTGAAATTTGGAGCAAACCATTGAAATTCACCGCAGATTTCAATGTTTCTAGCACAGTGCGCCCCCTCTTTCCCGAAATCGTGGATCCGCGCCTGGTGGCGTGGGTGCGTAAAAAGGCACGAAATCATGGGTTCCATTCCTGTGGAATGTGTTGGGCTCTCAGAGCAGCACACTAGTTGACCCACCCAAACTGAATTTCAGGGGTGATTCCCTTTTTGGCCCCATTTCCCACGTGACCCCCTTCGATAATGTGGATTGGCGCTCAGCCCAATTCAGCGTCTTGTGTCAAGAAAGACACATTGATGCTGGCCTTCAAGAGCTTTGGCTCTTTGTCTTTAGTTTCTCACTCTGCCACCAGCTGGCAGCACCAGTTTCAGCTCGGCAACCTATCAATGGCTCATCACTGCTTTGTAGTACGTCGTTGCAACTTGTTATGGAAGCAGTGTTGATATTTGGTATGAAGAAGCATTTGTGTCGTATTTGCCAGAATTGGATTGTATCTTTCTGTGAAAAAGTCTGGAAAATGTTCTGACTCTAAATCTTTCCGATATCCAACAAATATTTGGGATTACTTTTCCTTGTTCATGACAGGATAATTACGATTGTCGTAGGAAATTCGCTTTTTCTATTCAACCACTTGATACGGATGTCAGCTCTTAGTTTAAGTTGTTAATTAGTTTTAATGGTTCGTGGAAAAAGAGGCATTTTGGTGCATTTTATGATACTGACAAAATACTTTTTCTTCCTCATATACTGTAGATTCATTCGTTTTTGGTGTTGATCTTATTTTGCATTTTTATCATATTATGTATTTGCAACATCGTGAATTTCTCAATTTCTAAGGATATAATGGGGAACCGTTGAAATATTGTTGTCTTTGTGGGTCAAAGTTTTGTGATTATTGCACCACCTTCATGAAAATCATAAAATTAACCCAAAAGACGATTCTTGAATTCGCAGATCTGCACACTTCCGCCGAAATCTCAACCAGAAACTCGATATGAAACCGGGTGATGCGACACAGTCGATGCTTCAGCGATGGTCGACTCTGACACAATGTCTTCGAAGTCACTATCGTGGGTTCTCTGCGTCACGTCATTCAGTTTCAGACCGAGGTTCTCGTTGAGATTTCAGCGGAAGTCAGTGGGCAGATTGTTGTCAATTTGAAAACGTCTATAGCCCATGCCGCCCTAAACCACCCTACTGTGAGCCGCCCAGAAGATCATGCCCATGCCGCCCTAAACCACCCTACTGTGAGCCGCCCAGAAGATCATGCCCAATTTTGAGAAAAATCCCCATCACTTCTATGTAGAAATCAAAATCAGCAATTACTGCCGGCACCATCACCATCCACCATGTCTCCAGATGCCGATACCGCTATAAACCGCCTTGACTCATTGCACTGTTGTGTGTTCAGCTTGGCATTTCATGACAGTTCAGGGTGGTGAAAGGTGCAGATGGAAAACGCAAAAAAATAGGCGGCTCTATTGGGTTAAGACCCAAGTGAAAATAAATGATTTTAGTGTTCAAATTAACAAATTAACTATCACTTCATCAGTCATAAGGGACTAGTTCACGATTCAGTGCACATCCGTCCACTGGCCAATGGCATATGCCCGGTTGAGTGTCAGAGTGGCGCAATGGAAACATCGGCGCCTGTCACCTCTGAGGTCGCGGGTTCGATTCCCGGTCGGGTCCGTGTCTCATGTGATAGAGAGGGCGACTCTCTTTGACAGCGCAGGTTTCCTCCGGGCACTCCGGTTTCCTCCTGCATTACATTAAAATCGCCCAATATTGTCTATAGAACCAATAATGCCGAATTTGGCGCTCGGTTCTCAACTCAATATTTTTTTATGCCCGGTTTCTATTTTTACCAGCAGACAAATATTATATAATATAACAACGAGATTTTACTGAGTGACCAATTGTGACCCTCCACCACCAAACCAGTCGCATGTCACTCAGAAGTTTAGCCGGAATGAACTAAGATGACACCAGAAGAGGAAGAAATAGATTATTTCAGATTTCATAACAGATAGAGACAACATTGGAAGTGACCAACATTTTGGCCCGGTTGCACCAGTCATACTTCTTGAGGTCGACCTTGTTCTCAAGCGAACCTCGAAGTGTCATTCTCAACCACAAATTGTAATGGCAAATCATATTACGTAGTTGAGGTCAACCTCAAACTTAACTTTGAGCATAGCTGATGCAACCCGGCCTTGGTCTCAACCTGCATGCGACTGGTTTGGTGGTGGAGGGTCACAATTGTCGAAGGTGAGACAGGACAAAAGCAGGTTCGGTCAAACACAATGAAATCGACAGGTCCAACCTCATTTGGGCAGCTGCTATTATGCTTGAGTGCTTGGGTTCGTCGGCGTTTTGACAACTTCAAATAGGAGCAGTCAGTTGTGCGTATTGCCAAAAGATGGCAGCAAAGTTCTAGCGGACCAATACACAAGAAAATCCATGTGATTGGTGCTCGATCAAGAATGAATGGGTCTGCTATTTGCATTGAAATGGGCCGTTGTGACACCTATTGGTCAACTCATTGACAATTCCTGTTGTCAGAATGAAGCTACAGATACAGTACGGGGCAGAATTGACACACCGTTTTCTGTGTACCTTCTGCATACGTCATGCAGAAGATACGCTTCAGTTCATTGCGTATTGTACGAGCACGTCACACGTCTCTTGTACATACGTGTCGTCCGCGCACCACAGGTGAATGATGTTTATGTCTTCACTGCGTGCCTTCCACAGTGGCGCAGGACGTCCGTTGAGAGAATGGCGTACACAAGAATGGTGTACGCATGGCGCTGCATGAGGTACGAGGATCGTATACAATGTGGAAGGGAGGTCAATTGTACAGCCTTCTGTAAGGCTCACCTGCATACAAAACACACCCGAATTTTTTACCCTCTTTCACAGAAAAATGCCGCACCTTACCGTCCCAAAAATGCTGTAGCTACGATTCTCAAGGTTGACTCCATTTTCCGGGTTTGTGAATACTCAGTTTTGCCTGAGAACTGACATAGGCCTACATGTGAAATGCGGTCATTCTTCCGGTTTGTGATGCGAGACATATTTTCCACCACATGATCTAAAGTCCACAGCCTACTTCTTTCTCATGCACGTGACGTTCAAAACTAATCACCATATCAGAGTGGCAGGTTGGTTTTGTGCAGATGTCACTTGATTTTCAAATTTAGCAGGAGAACGGATATTTTTGGCAGCCATGTCCAGTCGACCGGTGTTCCTGTGTATCTTGTTTTTGCTGTGCGGACCTGTTGTTCCTTTGCACTGGGTTTATTCCCCATCAGTAGGTTCATATGGATATTTGTCTGAATATATCGAAGGAGGATATTCATGGTATGAAGCCAGGAGTATTTGCCAGTCAGGGGGTGGTGAGTTGCCGGTGAATGTCCGTCGTTTGAAATATTTATATGGTGTTCCTTCATCCTTCAATAAGAGTGACCATTTCTGGACTGGTTTTAATAAAGTAGAGAACATTGACGATTGGCGGCCATATAGTTATCCTGTCAAACAAGAGAATCCTAATGAAAGTAAAAAATGTATTGGGGCACGAGTGACGTTTCGTGGACGAAGGATCCAAGGAGTTAATTCTTTGGAGTCATTTAACTGTGGCAATTATTTACCCTGGTTCGTTTGTGAACGATATGTGTCGAGACCGACTCGTCCACCACCGGTAGACATTCACAGCAGTTGCCCCGAAGGTTGGCGTGACGCTGGCACAAACAGGTGTTACAAAGACTTTAAACATCCGACACGATTCAACTGGAAAACAGCAGAAGCGACATGTCGTTCTCTTCCATACTACAAACCGACCTTGGCGTGTGCAAACTCACCTAAAGAAATTGAAATGCTGACACGGATTGTCACATATCCGTATCGTGCACGATTCTGGTTTGGGTTGTTCCGTGAAAAAGCGCAAGGACCATGGATGTGGGCCGATAACAGTGAGTTCTTGAAGAACGTGACCAATTTTCATCACTACTTAAACAAAATGTTGGATTACGGTGGGGGTTTGATCGACAATAGGGCCATTCCACGAGGTTCCTGGGATGTGGCGTCGGACAGGGATGGTCTTAATGGTCTCCTCACGAGGTACATCTGCCAAGTTGAAAAGGATCCTCATCTAAAGCACACTTCTCCGTTCAGTGATCTCGTGGAGTACAAAGGTGATGAAACTTTGGGGAATTAGTGTGCTGTGAACATTCTAGCCAACCTCATTATTATTACAACATTGGGGAATTAGTGTGCTGTGACCATTTTTAGCAGACCTCATTACAACATTGGAGAATTAGTGTGCTGACTGTTCTAGCAAACCTCATTATAAGATTGGGGAATCAGTGTAAATTAAGGGACAAGGCTATTGCAACACGATCAAAAATATTTTTGTTATGATTCTGTAGGTGGACTTTTCCAATTTCATGGCTTAACCATCTCAGTATCTTTACTTAGGAAATGGGTGTGTACAGTTGGAATGTTGTTATCTCATCCGGGTTTGTGATACATGTATATCACATTTTCCACCACGTGATCAGATAATATCCAAAATAACCTATTTCTTTCTTATCCACACAAAGAGTACCAATCATCAAATCAGAAGGGTGGGTTGGTTTTGTCCAGTTGTGCGACTTGACTTTCAAATTTAGCAGGAGAAAGGATATTTTTGGCAGCCATGTCGAGTCCATCGCTGTTCCTGTGCATCTTGTTTTTTCTCTGCAGACCTGTTGTTCCCTTGATATGGATTGGAATGGACTGGGACTCAGGCTCATATGGATATTTGTCTAAATATGTGGACGAAGGGTATTCATGGTATGAGGCCAGGAGTATTTGCCAGTCAGAGGGTGATCACTTGCTGTTGTCTGCCAGGTCTTCCCATCCTTTAGATTTAACCCCCAGTGATGTTCCTTCATCCTTCAATAGGAGCGGTCATTTCTGGACTGGTTTTAACGAAGTAGGAAACATTGACGATTGGTGGCCATTTGCATTTAGTTATAGTAACCGGTATCCTGTCAAACCAGAGAATCCCAATGAAAATAAAAAATGTATTGGAGCACGATGGATGTTTGAGGCACGATTGATGTATGGACAAAGGATCCCTGAAGTCCCTAAAGTCCATTCTTGGGAGTCATTTAACTGTGGCGATCATTTATCCTGGTTCATTTGTGAAGCACGATATTATTTGAGACCAACCCGTCCACCACCGGTTGTAATTCACAACAACTGCCCCCAAGGTTGGCGTGATGCAGGCACAAACAGGTGCTATAAAGACTTTGAACATCCGACACGATTCGACTGGAAAACAGCAGAAGCAACATGTCGTTCTCTTCCATACTACAAACCGACCTTGGCGTGTGCAAACTCACGTCAAGAAATTGAAATGCTGACCCGGATTGTCACGTATCCATATCATGCACGATTCTGGTTTGGGTTGTTCCGGGAAAAAGTGCAAGGACCGTGGATGTGGGCTGATAACAGTGAGTTCTTGAAGAACGTGACCAATTTTCATCACTACTTGAACGAAAAGCTGGATTACGGTGGGGGTTTGATCGACAATAGGGCCATTCCACGAGGTTCCTGGGACGTGGCGTCGGACAGGGATGGTCTTAATGGTCTCCTCAGGAGGTACATCTGCCAAGTTGAAAAGGATCCTCATCTAAACCACACTTCTCCGTTCAGTGATCTTGTGGAGTACAAAGGGGATGAAACATTGGGGAATTAGTGTGCAGTCACCATTCTAGCAAACTTCATCATAACCTGGGGGAATTAGTGTGCAGTACTATATAACTGTTCTAGCTGACTTCATCATATTAATGCTTTTCTTCAATCATACCCAAGAAAGAATGAGGATCATATTTTTAGCTCACTGGGGTGAGCTATTACAATGGTGCAGCGTCCGTCGTCCGTCGTCGTCGTCGTCGTCCATTAGCAGGGCACGTTTCGTAACTGCTGAAGCTATTGATCTGAAACTTGGTACATATATACCCCTAGGTCAGATGACCCACGACACCAAGTTTCGGTCCCATTCGACTCTCAGTTTGGCCACCAGGTGGCGGAAACCAAAAACACAAAAAGTGCAATAACTCCTGAACTAATGACTAGATCGTCTCCAAATTTTTATCATAGGTGTAGCTAATAAGGATACATAACATATA